>WEKX01009029.1:0-64496 GCA_013390025.1 Pitta sordida | reverse complement strand
ATCTGGTGACTTGCCTGGTTGACAATACAGAGGCCGAGGATGTTGTGTATACTTGGACCTTAGTAAAACCTTTGACACGGTTTCCCATAATAATTTTCAGGAGAAACTCCTAGAGTATGGAATGGACAGAAGCATTTTATGTTGGGTTAGGAATTGGTTGGATAGANGGATTTCGGAGTAATGATTGACAGGAAACTCAATATGAGCCAGCAGTGTGCCCAGGTAGCTAAGAAGGCCAGTGACATCCTGACCTGTATTAGGAACAGTGTGGTCAGCTGGACTAGGGAAGTTCTCCTTCCCCTGTACTCAGCACTGGTCAACCACATCTTGAGTACTGTGTGCAGTTCTGGTCTCCCCAGTTTAAGAAGGATGTTGAGCTGCTTGACAGGGTCAAAGTTCATTTTGTAGTTGCTGTTGCTGACTGTGGTTAAAAGTGAAAAGTTTTAAGAGATGAATAATGTCATGGGGGAGGCCTTTTGTTCTATTGTAAAACTATTCTCCTTTTTACTGGAAGAGAAAATCGGTATCTCTTCTTATCTCTCTTTCCCTCCCCTGAAAGGAATGTGGCCAGGGGAGGGTTTTTTTCTCCTTTTTTACTTGTAAAACAATGAAGGATCCCATGGCTTATCTTCCCTCCCTGGCAAGGCATGTGACTAGGAGAGGGGCCTGAGGGCCAGGGCAGACTGAGTGACAACCAATGGCATGTGAAGACGTGCCCACAAGGCATGTGACATGGGAGGGGCCTGTGGCCCTGTAACTACAGCTCCTGGGCCTCAGAAGGGGAGGTTCGTGGACCTTTTAGACTGAGGATGCCTCATTTTCACCTCTGATCTCTACCGCCACCATTCGCCCAGGACAACGTGGACCTTTGACTCCTCATCTCAGCACAGATCTCCCTGCAGCTCCTTGGATATTTCAGAAAAGGATCACTGGCTGTTAGTCCACTGGTTTGCCTACCCTGAACCCTATTCCCCTGTCCCTGGAATCCTGGAGGTGCCCTGGTTTTTCCCTTGAACTAGCACTCCCTCCTCATGCTTATTTATTTCCCAGTTGTCTACCATTGTCATTGTTCCATTGTTGTTGGGGTTTTTTGATACTGTTATTGTTGTTGTTCAAACATATATATATATTTGTTATATTAAATTTTTTTCTTCCTCCCTGTAAAGTTCTTATTTCTCTCTCCATATATATATTATTCAAGTATTTCTNGATTGGATGAGGAGCTCAGTGACATGGTCTAGATGATGGGAGACTCGGATAGATATAGAATGGTGTCCATGGTTCCACAGCTGTGGGTTCAATCACCAGAAACTATCACTGGGATAAAAGTAGCCAGGCTTAGCCTCAGTCTTATGGTGCTGCAGGAAACAAGTGATAAAGCATTGTAATCAGTTTTTCTTCTTCTTAAATAAAATCTTGGGTTTGCTACAAGTAGCCTTGCAAGAGCAAAATAATACTTTTCACTGAGGAAATCTAAATTTCATGGTGGTTTAAAATTATACTACTGAAATATAAATACACACACAAGGACCAAAAATGTTGCCTTTGTCTTTACTTGGCAAATGAATGGCAGGAACTACAACAGTAAACATAATTTACGTGAGTAATAAAACTAGTATTTCTTTACTGTCTAGAGTCTTCAAACAAACTAAATCTCTTTGCATAAAACAGTATCTCTCCTGTCTCAGATTTCAGGCCAGATTTGTTCATTTCAAAGAGTCAATGTAATTCAATGGAGGCTAAATTCATTGCAAAATGTTGCCCGACTGCATAGTACAGCGGTTAGTGACTTCCCAACTGGACTTCTGCCTAAATGGATTCATATCCCCAGTTCAGACTAAAATAAATGCTAGGCTATTTGTGTTTTTGAGATGATGCTCATTAAGCTCCTGTTACCTACATGGTTCCCTTTGTATGGACTGATTTCCCAGCAGGTTACAGAGGGAGTCATTACAGGCTGGAAACTGGAGGGCCTGTCAAGGGGAAGGCTGGAGTTTGGTTCCTTTTCCAATGTACTCTTAACAAAAGACCTAAACGGGTGTGGGAGAAGTGAAAGGAAGACAAGTTCCTTCTGAAGGAAAATTTCATCAGTTTCTAATTGTCTCAAGATCATGCTCTGACAAAAGGCATATTTAAATAGTCTGTTGAACTATTTCTGAAGAGACTATTAAATGTAGTGAAGCGATTACAGGTGTGGCTCAGCACAGGCATGCTGGGGCTGATATCTGAGGTGATAAATCAAGAGGCAGAAAAAAGAGATGGCAAGAATGAAGGGAAAAGGAATGAAATGGAGAGACAAGCAGATGTAGGAGAATTTGGCAGTGAAGCCAGCCCGTAAAAGCAGATTACTCTGCTCCTCTTTCTTGCAGGGGCCAACCCACCTGCTGTGCTCTGAGAATTCCCATCAGATCAGGCTTCTCTGAAGCCAGAACAGTAACAAGTTCCCAGTTCCCAGCAGGGTTTAAGATTAAGCTGCAAATTGTGTTGTGCTGTCTTGTTATGTTGTAGAGAGCTTCTGGATGCCCAGAAGTAAATCCTTTTCTCTACCTGTCTCTCCAGAGTTTTGCTCTTCAAGTGCCCCAGGAAGAGGAACATGGGACTTGAGGAATGAAATTTTACTCTTTGAAGCTTGGCTCAGCAGTAGGTCTAGTTATTGTAGATGTGGTGGATAAGTTCTCTTTCTAATGTGTTCCTGCTTTTTTGAACTATCCATACAGATTGTGAATTTCTTTTTTATATTGCTTTAAGATGCCAAAATTCATGTTTTTTCAAGCACAACTGCACCTCTCTAGCATTTGAAAGGACTTGGAGAGGTTTGAAGAACTTGGAGAGAAAATGAAAAAGGGTGTCTAACTTTCAAGGAAATGTTTATTTCCTCCCTGATCTCTTCAATTATTTTGGTAAGAAGGAGGACAGAAAGAGGACAAATATACAAATATGTCAAAATTAATCATGTGGAACTGATTTCTGTGGGAGAGACTGTGAAATAACTGCAGGAACCAAAGAAAAGCTGAGGTGCTGCTGCCATTATGTGCTGATATACAGGAACCTGCATGACAAGCAGTGACATGCGCAGAATTGACCTGCCATCAAGGCCACAGTCTGCTTGCGCTGGCCGGATCAAACAGCAACTGGAAGACAAAATCGAGGCCTTATGCAGTGAATGACACAAGCAGAGAGATGAGGTGCAGCTCTAAGGTGGTGTTCAGCACCAGCATCAGCAAGAAATATGTGAGAGATACATCAACTTCAGCCTCCTGCAGGAAAGCAAGTGGCAGCTTCTGGGGAAGGAGGCTGCTAATATTTAAACATTTCTATTGTATTTTTGTGCTATGGTCATGACCAGAGAGCGAAATTCCAAGAGAATTAGTTTTTGGTAGGTATAGATACATAGGTATTTACAGTGGGTAGAAAAAAAGTATGTAGGCCATGCATTGAGCAAGTCAAGGACTACTGAAGCTTTGAGAAGATTTGCTCCAAGACTTAAGATGCTCTTTTGAAAAGCACATAGCAATATAATCTATTATGTATGAGATTGAACTTCAAGAATGAGATCTTTCAAAATAAATTGTCTGCAGTGAGGTCTGTGTAATCCTGGAACATTTAGTTATTAAGAACTGTCTTTTTTTTCCCACATAGTATTATAATTTGCATTTTGATTGAACTATCCAAATACTTTGTTGAACAAAAGGGTTCCTTAGTAAACATAATTATGTTTTTAGTCTACATGACCTTTTCCCAATTAAAAAAATCCTGATTACCTTTTCTATTAATAAAAAGTTGATTAATGTAGTTGAATGAATTAATAAAGAAGAGATAACTGAATTAATCATACTTAACATAATTGCAGATTGCTAGAAGCTTATAGATTAGACTCAGAACTTGCTTTTGTATTATAGGCTAATAAAAATAGACTTAATTCAGATGGACTATGTCCATGTTTTTCCTGGCCTTACCCAGAAATTAAAACTTCACTTGTAAAAACTCCTGGAATATAACAGACATGGAGTAACACTTGGGATCAAATGAGCACAGTGGTGCATGTTTTTTCTACTTGTTTTAAAGCGAAGCTGGAAATCAGTTCTGTTTGAAAATATAGATTTTAATTGTCACACATTAAAGAGAAGTCTGATGTTTATTTAAGATGGATTTGGAAATATTCAAACCTTGCAGCTGATGAACCAGTTTTAAGCTGCTCTTTCAACACTCAATAGCTTTGTTAACTACTGTCCTGTTGGTAGGTTTCCTGAGATTTTAGACAGGTCAAACAGCAGTTGACTGATGCACATTCTCATGTTTGTACTTTAAGAGAAAAGAAAGTCAATTCTATTATTCCTTTTGTTTGTAGAACTTGGTGTCACACAACTTGTACTTACATTAATAGCTGGGGCACAAACAGAAGATGAACAAAGAGAGCAGAAGCTAGGTGATGTTTTTCCACTCTCTGGAAATGTGTGATTCTTCTTGAGGAAGAGACTGTCTGGAACCTTTGGATTCTTGTGTAGCTTGGCCTATGATAGACCCAAAGTATAATCACAGCCCTTGAAACGTAATGAGTCCCTCATGTACAATGAAACAATTCCAGACATATCCATGTGACATGGGAAGAACCAGGTGCCAAAAGTTTCTCATTGCCATAAAGGGCAAAAATAGTCCCTCTAAAAGCCAAAATCCAATGAACTTTCTAATATAAACTTTTTTTTAGATATTTTTTTCTGTTGTATTTCTCTTCAGACTCTTTTAAGCACCTTGAGAAAAAGGGCTTTTTTAAAAAAGGACTTGGTTTAGGCTAGATGTTAGGAAGAGGTTTTTCACAGAGAGAGTGATCTCTCATTGGAATGGTCTGCCCAGGGAGGTGGTGGAGTCACCATCCCTGGAGGTGTTTAAGAAAAGACTGGATGAGGAACTCAGTAACATGGCCTAGATGATGGGAGGTTTGGATGGATGGAGTGTGGTGTTCGTGGTTCCACACCTGTGGGTTCGATCCCTGAGTGGGCTTGGGAGTTGGACTAGATGATCCTGTGGGTCCCTTTCAACTCAGAATAACCTGTGAACCTGTGAATCCTCCTCCTCTATTCAAAAGGCTGTTGAAAAAAAATCTGTATAGTTTTTATGCATGTGACAGTATGTAAATCCTAGAACTGTAATAGACCTTTAATATCACCCAGCTCAGGACATGGTGACCAGCAGAAAAGATCTAGCCACTTGTTTGTGCCACACTGGTGGTTCCCACGTTCCTCATGGCCTTGTGGATGAGATGAGAAACAGGATAAGGCACTGCACATGAAGCAGAGACCGAGCAGTGATGATACTATGCACAGAGGACAGGAGCACAGAAAAGCAAGTGATGGTCAAATGACATCCCTTCCAAGAGACTGTATGCTTCTGAGAAACAGATGGAGCCCTCTTTTTGTCTTCTGCTGTCTTGACTCCTAAAAACACCTAAGGTAATGAAGTATCTCCGACTTAAGTGATAAAATAGTTGAGCTGTTAGATTTGCAGGGGAGAAGGCTGTAGCAGGGATGACCAGATTGACTCAGGCCAGTAATTCGGGTGGTTTAACATCTTATCATTTTATCATCAGAGTCAGCTTTGAGTGTGTGTAAAAGCACAACAAACACAGCAGAAAATTGAAGGGCAATCTAGCCAGCAATCCTTAGTGGCTGTAAGGGACTCCATCATACCAGACAGCATCTGTTTAGCACCTAATTATAAATCTAATACTTTGTTATAATTATATTTATTTTAACTTATAATGTATTTCATATCTATAGTTATAACTCTTGATATTTTTCATTTCATTTTAATGTTCTATTCCTTTTGAACTTAGAAATCATGAGGCAAAGAGATCTATAACTTAATCATGAGCAAAATGTGCATGCTTTAGTGAGGAAGTATAGAGGATGCTTCTTTTATTGCTTTTGAAGATTGTAAATTCTCATTTTCATGGAATTTAGATTTTTTTTATATCTGAAACTGTGCCTGGTGCTCTCCCCGCTTTACTTTTCACCTATTGTTTACAAATTCAAAGAGCAAATACAGAGTAACCAAAAGAGAAACATATAGTCTTTGCTCACAATATTTATGACATGACCATTTAAAACATTCCTGAGGTAAGGGTTTATTTATCAAAGACATTTTGTAAACCATTTAACCAAGGTTAAAAAAAAAACCTCTATCTTTTTCTTCCCCAAACTTCTTTGCATTTCACTCCAGCATAGTCCGATACTTTATCTGTAGAAAAAAAAGAATTCGTCTTTCCAAACCTGAATAGATCTAAAAAGATAATTGCACATTTTCATGTTTTTAAAAACATAGTTAATCTCAAGATTAAAACTGCCTACAATCTGTTGAACAGCTTTCAAGACTTATGTATAAGCAGAAGAAAGGATGGTCTCTAGGGAGCTAGTCTTGCAGCTAGTAACGCTTTGGGTTTTCAGCCAAATAAGATTGGAGACCAGGTTTTCTATCAAGAATGATTAAACTGTCTATATAAAGCTCAGATTAAGAGGTTTTTTTTAAAATGTGTACGAAAAAAGGCTTTAGTGGAAAATCAAAATCTCACAAATCTTCTGCTTTCATTAAAAGCACTACTACTCGTTTCAATAGAAGAAGTTTTGCTTCATTTTCTTTTCACTGCATGCTATTTCCATGGTTGTACTTCAAACTGCAGGAAACCAGGGTCATACAGGAGGGACTATGCATCTGATGTATTCATTATATCCACTCCAGTATGCCAGCACAGCTTTCTGGAACATGCATAGGGCTTCATCCTCTTATTTCCCTGTTCAAGCCCCAACACTAAAGTGAAACACAATGTCCATATATTCTTTAAACACTAAGAAAGTGTAAAAAGGAGTGAAAGAAGATGAAAATGTATTTGTAAATAAAACCCGTATTAGGTCACTAATGACTCAGTTGAAAATTTTGAGAATATCTCACTTAAGTCAATAGGAGTCCAAAGCAGTCAGTAGCTTGAAATTTGACATCTTATGATATAGAGAATGGAAAATCCATTACAAGAACAGGGTAAAAAAGGCAAAAATATCCAGATAGAACCTGTTGCAAGTCTAATTTTGTGCAAGTTCTTATTCAGAACTAAGAGGGTATAGGAAAGTAATTGAATGAATATTCATTCTCCTAGTCTTTATATAAAGCTGTGAATAAAAAGTGGTATGAAATTCCATTGTAAAAAACTAAAGTCCTCCATTCAAGATTAAAGCAGTATTTTCCTTCCTCTCACTGAATTGTTAAAATGGAGATGTTCTAATCTTCACTGTTTCACCCTATTGTCAATTGAAAGGGAGACCAATATTAAAAAATTGGTGAAATATTCAGAAATTTGATTATAGCTCCAGGAACAGTATAAAATCTCTTTAATAAACTCAACAAAACAAATCCAGCTTATTTTCCTTTTATTATCATATATCAAACAAAACAAGTTTGTAGACTCCACTTATAAAATAAATGTAATGAAGAAGATTTGAAAAAATATGTGAAATAGATTAAGGAATATAATGTGTCTCATCTAACTTTAGTGTAAAAGATATCTTTATTTTCTACCCTTAAGGAATGTATCTGTAAATCCTAATAAAACATCAATCAGAATTTTTTCTTACCATGGTGAATCTATTTATTTTGCGTTAAGCAAAGAGATGTGCTGTGTAAATACGTTAGTGGGAGCTGGGGTATGGGAGTGGGAATGCAAGTAATAATGTCAGGATAGTGATGCTGACTTGGATTAATGGGAATCAGAGGGTCTCCCTGGTAAGCAAAAGTGGTAGGAGGAGAAGCGATACTGACTCAGTTTAGGATGTGGGATATTTGGATATTGGTATAAGGATGGGCAATAGCCCAGGATACTAGATAGAAATGTAAGTTCAGAGAAAAAATTATACAGCTGAACTGAAAGGTATTATGTATTCTAGTGTGCAGGGTAATAAAGCTGGACGACTCCATGTTTATCAAGCCAAAGTATCTCCTTTTATAAAAGTCAAATGCTTACATACTACAGACTTGACCTATTATTCCTGGCTGTTTCCAGCACACAGACTCCCTGTTTTTCCTCTAATCCCATCACATAGTAATGCAAGACTGCTTCTCCAAGCTTAAAAAAGGTGGCAAGTAGTGAAAAAAATCTGGTTGAGCTGAACAGATAGCAAGCCCAAAATTTTCAGATGCTGCTGCCTTAGAAATTAACGATTAATATTTTCTCTAACAGGGAGTTTTGACTGGAAGAGGCATCTTTACAAGAAAGAGTTTTGGCTTATTTTTCATTTAATATATTTTTTCATTAAAATCCTCCAGATGCTACTGTGTTCTCATTCAAAACCATCAACAACCATATGCTGCAAGACCAAAGGCTTAATTGCAAAGATGAATCTGGAATTCAACAGAGTCAGGGGACAAGAGGGAGAATTTTATTAGTAATCAGGCAAACAAACACAGTTATGATGAATAAGCAAAGAAAAAATATGCCCAATATTCTATCAATCAAATAAGGGAATGAAATTAGTGTCTCCTGTACATATATACATTCACCCCTTGTTTCTTAAAGTCCCAGTCAGTACAGGAAAGCTGAAATTAGGGAAGAAAATAAAACATGGATAAAACATAACACTACAGTTTGGTGCTGCTTCAGTACTGATCTTGTGAGGAACAAGAACGGTGTTGAAATGGAGCCAGGTGGCATCTGTGGATGGACAAAACTGATGCATAACAATGAAAATATATGAGGTTCTTGACAGATTTTTTGGTTATTTATGATGATCAGGTGGTTTTGACCAACATGGAGAAATTAGCCAGGCCTGTACCCTGTTGTAGAGCATTGTTTGCCTTGGTCTGTGTTCCTGGTTTGTTTCTCACACTGCCATTTTTTAGTTACCTAGTTTAAATAAAACTAAAGACTTGACTTCTTGTTGTGCAGTATAATAGTCATGGTAATTAATCACTGTTGTTTTTCTAGGGCCTGATTTCATCCTGCCATTCTAGTAATGTATTTAGATATACCTTGAGAGAAAAAGTCACACGTGCCCAGATTAGTTTTGTATTTTACACAGTCAAACATATAATGCAAAATAAATACATTTTAGCACCCAAAACCCCCATATTCCTCTTAATATCCAATGCAAGTTAGAAAACCATTCAAAAATTTACCTTATTTCCACTAGAGGTCAGTCAATAGATGGTAAATTTTCATGTTGCAAAAATATATATTAATAGCTTCTTTACCTGCGTAACTTCTGCAAACATACAGAACAAGAAAATCATTGTATATGAAAAAAAATATGCAAGAAAAATGTTTTTATACATATGCCAAATTTTTAGAAGCTTATCCATCATTACTGCAAGATGAAGTGTCACAAAGTGACGTTCCTCAGGGCTCAGTATTGGGGCCAGTCCTATTTAATATCCTTATTGACTATCCATATGAGTAGATTGAATGCGCTCTCAGCCAGTCTGCAGAGGACATTTTGTTGAGCAGGAGTCTGGAGGTCACGAGGGGACTGCAGAGAGGACTGGACAGGCTGGATTGATGGACCAAAGCTAATTGTATGAGATCAACGAGGTAGAGTGCTGAGTCCTACACTTGGGTCACAACAACCTCAGGCAGCACTACAGACTTTGAATATACTGTCTGGAAAGCTGCCCAGTGGAAAAAGGACTTGGAGGTCCTGATTGACAGTCAGCTGACCATGAGCAAGCAGTGTGCCCAGCTGGACAAGAAGGCCAATGGCATCTTGGCCTTTATCAGCAATACAGTTGGCCCTCTTCCACTTCGTACCCCCCATATTGCGGGTTCGCATCCTGGTGGCATGATTTTTCAGCGATGAAGGAGGCCCCTTTTCACAACTGTGTGTGCACAACCTGGTGTGCATGAATATTCAATTAAACAGTCATGAATATTCAAATCAACCCCCACATTGTGCTGCATGGACCATGGGTGCACTGCTCTACTTGTGGCGAACCACGCCGGCTCCGCTCTAGCCCCCCACTCTGGGCTGAGCCGACCCCCCTACCCTCCCTTCGGCTCTGCTCCAGGCCACCCTGATACCCTCACCCCCTTCCCTCCCTTGGGGCTGCTCCAGGCTGCTCCGGCTCCAACCCCCCCTCCCGTCGGGGCCATGCTGTCTCCCTCCACTCCCCTCGGGGCCGTTCAGGGCCGCCGGGACAGCGGGGCAGATGACTCCCCGCACCAGTGTCCCTGGTCAAGCAGAAAAGGGTTTTTTTCCCCGCGTGGGGTGGCTGAAGGCACCAGGAAGCGCCAACACAAACACCAATACACAGCAAGGCAGTGCCAAATAGCGCCGGAGTGCTGGGGGTGGTGTGAGGGTGCGGGGCAAATTTGCATATTAAAGAGCTGCCAATCAATGTGGAAGGTGGGCTTAGTGGGACCTGAATAAGACCATGGTCCTGTGGTACAGGAGACCTGACTGTAGTTTGTTCAGCAGGACCAGTGACCAGTGACTGTTCCTCAGTACTCAGCATTGGTGAGACTGCACCTTGAATTCAGTGTCCACTTCTGGGCCCCTCACTACAAAAAAGACATTGAGTTACTGGAACATGTTCAGAGAAGGGCAACAGAGCTGGTGAAGGGCAACTGAGCTGGTGAAGGGCAACTGAGCTGGTGAAGGTTCTGGAGCACAAGTCTTATGAGCAGCAGCTGAGGGAGCTGGGATTGTTTAGCCTGAAGAAAAGGAGGCTCATGGGTGACCTTATTGCTCTCTACAACTATCTGAAAAGATGTTGCCGCAAGGTGGGGGTCAGTCTCTTCTTCCAGGTAACAAGCAATAGGTCAAGTTGTGTCAGGGGATGTTTAGATTGGATATTGGGAAAAATTTATTCATTGGAAGGGTAGTCAAGCACTGGTCACCCAGGGAAATGGCGGGGGGGTGGTGGATGGGTGTCGGGAGGTGTGTCACCATCCCTGGAGGTATTTTAAAAACATGTAGAAGTGACACTTAGGGATGGACTTAGTGGTGGATTTTGCAGTGTTGGTTTACCAGCTGGACTTAATGATGCTAAATATCTTTTCCAATATGAACAATCCTATTGCTCTATAAATGTTAAATATCAAATAGAAAATGTGCATGAAGAATTGCTTTTACACAGTTGCAGAACAATCTGGATAGGAGACTCTGCTATTGTAGAGTGTTTCGTAAATTACAGAAACTGATTGTAAATTTATATAAGCTTTTTATTAAGCTGAAAATGCAGTAAAAATATTGTAGGTTTAAATTTTTTTTTTTAAATGCAATCTGCCTTAACATAAAACTTGAAAGTACTAAATAGCTTTAGCCTGGCTCTCTGGAGTTAAATCTGTCAGGTGAATGGCAATTCAAAGTATTTTGCCGCAGCCACATTTAACACTACCCTCATTTGCTACCTCCAGATGTGGAGTATTCTCCAGGTTGATTGTTGAACAGATGTGGCTGATGAGTGGCTTTATTTCTTTATTGTTTATTTCTTTATTTTTATTTCTTACATTTTCTGCAAGAGGAATATTCAGTCTTTGTCATTGTTTCTGGATATTGAATTTAGTTTGTTTTCAATGTAATAACGTTTATTGTTTTCTCTCATCTCACATGAAACCCCACTCAATAATTACGTCCTTGGCCTCAGCATAAAGGTACTGAGAAGGCAATTTAATTGAACAAGATGGTCTCTTAGATATTATTAAACTGGTCAATATCTATTCTGACTGCTATGTTTTGTTCTCAGTAAGTATTTACCTAATACAGTCATACCTCTGTATTCACTAGTTATGGGTCTCCTGTGTGTCCTGTGAATCATCCAATCCGTCAACGTCGGCACACCATGAGTATGGCAACTTATGGCAACTTTGCAACACCCCGGTGCCTCTTATAGTGGCGGGGGGCATTGGTGTTGGAGCTTTTTTCCCTTTAACTGTGGTGGACACGATATGCCCACTGGTCTCTGGGGACAGGAAGTCCCTGATCTTATTCCGCAGGTGCTGTCTCTCCAGACTGCTTTCTCTGAGGCTATGTATACCAGCAGGCACCAGGCGCCAGGTGCGCAGTCCCTGGGAACAGCACAGCGCTTAGCACTTGGATTCCGTCGCAGTTAGCACACCTTCTGCCACCGGCATTGCCTCTCCCACGTGTAGCTAGGAGACAGTAACACAGACGCACATACACACAGGCTCATGGCACGGGCCAGCAGGCGGCCCAGGCTGCCTGCCACAGCAGAATGGGACCACATCATGCTGCATGTTACAGTAGGCTTCCCTGCTCCTGGCATGGGTGAGTGAGCAGACAAGGCCACCTGCCACAGCAGAAGGGGATCTCACCCGTTCTCTGTCGAAGTTCGGTGGGACTATACACCACCTCCTTGAATAGCTGAATAGTGAATAGTGCTGGGATGACTGGAGAAGACAGAACAGGGCCCTGTGTGCACTCAGCCAGTGCCCCACGGGGGCCAGTCCCCCGGCTAGGCTTAGAGTGACAAGGGAAGGCGTGATTTATGCAGAGCCACGCTGAGTATCAGTGCCTGCCCGGAGTAGCTGGGGCAGCTGGCACAGATGCAGCCCCATGTTTCCTGAGGTGTGCCGTGGTGCCATGTGTCAGACTACGTATAACCCTTCCCCAAGAGGCACCAGTCACAGACACACACAAGATAATGCTTCCCCACTCCGGAGAGGGGAAGGGACGGCAGCGTGGGACCACGCCATGGCAAAGTGGCGGGGGACTAGAAGCGCCATGTAACCTCCACAACACCCATAACGGAGTGATCTGTGGCTGTCCACAGATCTGTGGTGATCTGCTGTGATCTGTGAGTGAGAGGCACTGCCCTCCCACCTCGCGGGGGCATACCAGTCCTGCCCCATGGAGAATGCCAGTGCCACCCCTCGGTGAAGCAGGGGCACTGCACATCCATAGGCCGGGAAGCTCCATGAATAACTGAATAATATTTGCAGAGAAATATTCCACAAATCACCAAATATGTGAATGAGAAGGCAAATGAGAACGAGGTATGACTGTATTTCAATTTAAGTGCTTCCAGTATACTCCAAAGATCTCCCATTTTCCACCAATTGTCACCAAAAGGGATGATTTTAGTCACACTCACATGCTATCTTTTGTTGCTACACCTCCGCTGCAATTGCATTAAAGTTGAGAAAAGGGACTCCTATGGATTCAGCACAACACTGTTCATGTGTTGACCAAGAACATTATAAATGTAAAAACCAATGCTCAATGTATTAAGGTATTACATATGTACAAAGGTTGTATGCCTTGATATTTTTTCTTGTTACTCAGATACAGATATAAGACCTACCTGGAATTACTCAGTTATAACACTAAGATATTTAACCATCCCATTTCAGGAAAACTGAAGTGCTGTGATTTTAATTCAGAACTCATTATTTTTCTACTACTTCAGATCCTGTGGTGCATGACAACCAAAAAATTTACATTCTTAGAGTATTTTAAAATAGTTTTATAAGTAGAATTTATACACAGGTTCTGATAAACTCAATTGCAAGTCACTGGCTTCTTAACCAAGATGCATGGAGTAAGAGTACCATTAGTATTGAAATTGTTTCATTGTAACTGAACTTGATGGTTAACTACAAGACAAAAAAAGCTCATCTCCGTGAGGCCCCAGGATGACCAGAAATAGGATTTTCAAATCTTCCTATTTTTCCAAACACTATCTGTTGGGTTGGGCCTCTCAGTACTAAACTGAAGTGTCACACACAGTTTTGAGCACTGGTCAGAGGATATTTGCATTCACCAGCAGCATTTTCAAAAGTAGTTATGTCTTTTGCCCCGTTAACTATGCTGTTTCTGACACATGACATTTGAAAATTTATTTCTGGCTCATTCAGCAAGAGAACGATGATCTTGCAAAGCTCTTGAATCCCTTTTAAACACATTCCTTTTAACATTTCACAACTAGACTATTATAAAAGAAATATTCTTTGAGATAAACTTGTTGAGTTGGTATCTGATATCTCAAAATGTTTGGGTTTATTTGTTCTTTGACTTTCAATCATTAAAGTTCCTATTTCAAGTGAAATCAGGTCAAGATTCATCTTGTGGCATCTCTGTGAAAATGGCCAAGTAAATATATCCGTATTCTTGTTCATTTACGGTACCAAAGATTTGGCACTTACAGTGATCTTCTGCATAATTGTGATCCATAATTTCCTGGATCTGAATAGTTGCAGGTGATTTTTCAGTAGGTAGTGTGACCTCAGCATGTGTGTAGAACGTACCACAAACCCATCAGCTCATTAACACATAATGAGTTTATGAATATATAATTGGTCCCCCCCACTGTCACCGCCCACCAGACTTGCCATACATGCCTCATTATCACGGTTTAGGAGAAAGGGGAGTCAGTCCCATCTACATGAAGCTGGGAGCACTGCCGTGCATCCACAACAAAAGCACCGGGGCCATACTGGCACTTCTGGGCACGGCGCAGCTGCGAACTGGGGGATGGCGAGGGATGGTTGCCACTGCCAATGCCAACCTCGGGGTGGTGGCAGACGGAAGATTTAAACTCCAGGTGGACAGGAGCGGAGCCACTGACTTGGTACCGCGTTTCAGCTCTGCCGGCACCGGTGGAACACGGGCCGCATAGCCTGGTGTGTCCCGATGCCAGCAGCATAGACTGCTGACATCAGAGTGCTGGCACTGAAACCTCCCTCACTGCCCAAAATAAAAAGTTCCCTTGTAGGATGTGTAGAGTAGAGGAGGGGCGGAGGGAGGATAGGAGAGGGAAGGGGAGAGCTGCGGACTGGGCAGCAGGCGCAGGGACAAGTGAGGCTACAGGGGCTCCTGTTGCAGGACACATCTGTTGTCCAGTGCTGCACTGGCTTCCATCCGTCCCTGCCCTGCACACCTCAAGAGCTGCTGCAAGAGCAGATCACAGAGCCACCCACTCTTTTTGCCCTTCATAGCTACTGCTGGCCTGCGCTCCTGCAGACAGCCCCGGCGGGAGGCAGACTCCGGATGCTGCCCACCCCATCCCAGGGCAGACAGATCAGCGCTGCTTGATCGTACCCACTCTTGCCAGAAAAGCTTTGCTCGGGGCTGTTACATTCTCAGAAAAAGAAACCCCAAATAAAGCAGCCCTTTTGAACAGCAGGGACTGTCCCAGCCTGTTTAGCTGTCCATCCCATCTCACCACGCCACAGTACCCACCGGTGCCGCCCTGGTGAGCAACGAACTCATTCCCCAAGTCTCCCCAGAGTCCTGTTCTGGAGAGGTGTGCCGCCTCCGCTGTGTTTGAACACAAGAGACACACACCAGCAACCACAAACCCTGATAAAACCGAGCACAGATGTGGCAGGGAAAGGACAGTGGCAGGATCCCGCAGTGGGGTGGGCGGTGGCTTCCCGGCTCCCAGCTGGTTTCTGTGTTCAGAAAAGCAGCTGCCTTCCTGGAACTGGGATGTGGCAAAAGGCATTTCCTCCGCTTTAATGAGGCATTACTGAGACAAGCCCCAGTCTCAGGATCGTCCTCCAGACCTTATTAGGGGAGGGGGTGTGGCTATGGGCATGGTGTACTTGAATACTTAGTGGGTTCACTATCGTCGTGAATTCCAGGACTCGCGTGAAGAAGGCCAGGCCCAACAACCTGTGAGTAATGGGGGACTACTGTATATTCCTTTGTTTGTTTTGATATGTTCTGCAGCAGAAGACCACTTTCATATGGCTGGGAAATTGTGGCTTTGCCACATACCTTTTGTTCTGTCACTGTGACAGATAGCTTCCCCCAAGAGAGAGCAGAAGAGGTGGTAGGAGGACAACAGGACTGCACAAAGTGATGAACACGCACAGAGAGCTGGTAAAAGAAACTCATTTTGCTTGCGTGTCAGAACAGGTGTGATGCACCCAAGGGAAGCAGGTTTTGGATGAAAGTTGCTGAACTTTTCCTCTAATGCTCAGAAGTGAGCACTTTGCATAATGGCTACTCTGGGAAATTTACCTGGCACTCTTTAGACAAATGCTGACTACAACAAATGGAGAGGGATGTTTTTCCTTACCATGTGACGCAGGGTTAAATAAATTTGTGTTTTCACTGAATCAAGCTTTTCTGAAGATGCCCAGCATAATTTGTTCCTGTCTTGAGTGGCTTTACTCAGGAGCTACAGAGCTTTGTGGGTCATGTCCTCCCTCACGTTCCTGCTTAGTGCAGTTACAGTCCCCTTGCAGTGGTAAGGAATAGCAGCCTGCCTTGCGACTGCTAAATAGCAAAGTGCCACAGTTGTGGTGTGTTGGCACATTATCCAAACCACATTATCTGGCATGTGCCCTTCTAGTCCTCTAGGAGAATGGCTGGTAGGCCATTTCTACAAGGCTGTACATGAAAAGGAAACTCCTGCAAGGGCCTCATATTATGGACTTTGTAGAAGTTTTCTAACAGCTAGCTAGGCTGCCTTTATGCTGGTAAATCTGTATCAGTGATTCTAGACCCACACTGGGCTTACAGCTCTAGCGGTATCAATAGGGCTTTGCCCATTTCACCAAACTGTAAATACACCTTCTCCAGCTGCATGTCCTGCAAGCAGGCAAGTTCCAGAATTACTAAGTGTGTCTGGGGATAGTGCCTTGCTGTGAATCTTGAAGAGGAAGCCCACTTTGTTTACGTTTATAACTCCTGGTAAGCTATGATCTTCTCCCCTAGCATGAATAACCATTGAAGGCTTCTCAGATATTGATGAAAAAATGTCTTCAGACTTAAATTCACATAGCTTCTATGACCTAAGAGTAATTTTATCATTTTATACCAGTCTTACTTCAGTCATCTGGAGTTCTGGTCCAGCAAAAACTACTAAAGAAAATACTATCAGTATCCTTGTTCATTTATAAAAGCTGGTGTTCAGAACCAAGTTAGCCATTTATGTGCTTTAATTGGAGGATATGTTAAAAATCACCTTGGGTACATAGAGAAATAATATATGTATGGAGTCAACCAAGCACTTGTCATTAACAATTGTTAGAGATATTATTGATTTGGTAAACAGGAAAGCATGAAGAATAAAAGAAGGCAGAAACATAGGACAGTCTTCTGTCATTTACAGGTTGTTGCTTGGGGCTACACATTCTTGCCTTAGAAGAAAAGCTGTGGGAACTGCCGAATTAGGCCAATGAAAAGGTACAAGAATTAACTATGTATCAGGATAACAGCAAAGCTGGTGAGAAACCCATAAGAAAGTCGTTAGAGTTTGCTTAATGAATAGATGTGATACCCATGATGTAATTTGCAATGTAATTGGATAACTGGGTTGTCAACACATCTCTAGATCCATAGTTTTATGTATAGGTCTTTTTAAGGATATAAAAAAACTTAATAGGTAATAGTAAGTGTCTTTGGTTATCAGCCAAAGTCCATGTGTGTTTCTTTACACTGCATATGTGTATACACATGTACAATGTAAGATATTATACAGCCTTATCGATTTGGTTACATAGGTTTTGGATTGAATTCAGTAGAAAGATGAGTACAGAAGGGTAAAAAAAAAACGAAAAGAGACTTGAGGATTCATAAAGAAAAACAATGAAATTATTTTGGAATTAATTTTAAGACTGTGCAGTGCATACTTTTTGCATGTTAGTTTTGCTCTTAAGTTCAACACTCTCTACTGTGCCATGAGGAATGGTTGTAGACAACACTGAGTAAGTCCAGCTGTTAGAATACCAGGTAAAGCAAGATTCTGGACAGTATTTATATACATGAGAGCAAGATGAATAACAGAATAATTTAAAAGATAGGACAACTGCAGATCTCCATATGAAATATCTATAGAGAAGCAGAGAGGTGCAAACAAACTAGACATATGATACTCTGTTAATGGCTGGGAATCCAAACCTCATCTGCTCAGTCATAATCAACACCAATCTGCTTCCCAATCTAGATTCCCCACATGCCCATGAGAGAGAAATGAAGAAGTGCTGAGAGTTTGGATACCTGGAAGCTGCTCAGATGTTTTTTGAGGGAAAAGAAAGAAGAGATAACATTGTAATGTGGAATGTTGATTATTTTATGACTCGTTTATCATATTTCCTTGTGTTGAATCTAAGACGATGTCAGGATGCTAAAAAAACCCTCAGGCCACAAAGGGTTTTGCATTCTTACTCCTCCTGTGCAACTAAGGAGCTGGAGGATGCTATATGATTAACAGCTCGCTCTCACAGTCAAGTTACCACAACTCAGGAAGCTAAGTCCTCAATATGTGTCAGCTGAGCTGTGGCAATTGTTCATTCATGTGCTTGACACGCAAAATGCCAAATAATGTTATTAGCTCTCTTTCATTTCATCAAATTACTCCCAGTGTGCCATGGGTTAGGAGTGCACATTGGCAGTGTTTCACTACTCAAAATATAGATCTCTGTGTTAAAGAGGTCTAAGTCTGAGTTGGGTGTCTAAGTTAATCTTAAAGTCAGTGGAAAGAAACAGGTGCATCTGGAGTGCCCTTTGGGATAGCTGTTCAAAACAGTGTGAATTCTGCTCCACTGGTTCTAAAAGGTATTTGCATGATTCGCTCAGATATTACTGTCTAAGGTTAAGTGAGATTAATCTTTGGAGAGCTACCATGTCTCAGTTGATGGATGATCATGAATATTAGCAGGAAGGTATAGTGACTGGTTTGGTATGATCTTTTGCTGATTATAGCAAACAGAAAATAAGATTTTCCAGAATATCAGTAAGAGAAATGTTAATCTGGCTATTTTCAGACTTAAGGTGAGTTTCTTCTAGTTTCTTAAACTCTCTAAGTAACGGCAATTCACAGAGAAATCAGTCAAAATGCATCTGCTGTACTTCCTAACATTCATTGCTTTTATATACATGGTAATTCTTCCCAGTCATGTACTTTTTTTTTAATCTTGTTACTTCTAATCCTGCAGATACTGGATAAATTTTCATTTTTGCAGTCTAAATGGACCTGTCACAGCAATCCAGTGAGACTGTGACCTCAAGCAGCCTTAAAGGAGAAGTACAGCTCCTCATCTGGTACGATGACTCAGTATTTTCAAGAATTTACTGCCAGAGAATCATTTACTGTGGTTTTACTTCATGCAGTCTCACTGAAAGCATGCAAGCTCTGATCCTCTCATGTGGTTTGATAATTTTGTTCTTGCAGTGTAATTGCTGAAGAACATCTTCCACTTCAGCAGAAAAGGAGGGAGGAGTGGGAGACAGCTGCTGAACACTTAAGTTTAGCCTCAAGATAAAGAAGGGAAAATTGACTTGTTTTCCCTTTCAGCAACCAACAAACACTAGTGGGGGGAGAACAAGTCATCCTCATTCCTAATTAAAATGAAGTTTAAAATCAGGATTATGATGCTGGCAAATTGCAAAAGGTTTAATGTAACGAAGATACATAAGAACATGATATGTATTTGGGTTTCTTCCTAAAACTGTTTTCTGTCAGTGCAACACTTTCATGGCTTATTTGTCTTTTGAAGCCTTTACATTATTGTCTTCATTTGTGGTATCTCTTATCTATTTTGTCATAATAAACCTAAGCCTAAGCTCAGTGTCATGTGAGACTCAGATTCAATCAGGGAAACCCTGATGACTGACTTGCAGCACATTTTCCTTTGTATTCAGGTATCTCTCATGCCTCTGGAGTGGTTGTTTGCATTCTGGCTTTTAACCAGCACTGCGAATGATCACAGTTTAGTTTCCTCTCCTTGGGATATGCTGTAGCTTTTCTAGCAGTCTCCTGTTGGTGCACAGCTAGATAAAACCAAGCTTATACTGAAGTGAATTGCAGTCTTCTACTTCAGTAGTGTCAGAACTTGACTCCAGATGAGTCCGAGCTACTGGTAGTCTTGTGAAATATGCTGAGATAGGATGTGTATCTTAACTGTGTTTTGTAAATTACATGTAAATGTAGTTCATGCCTTTGTGAAGAGTTCATCAAATTCCAAAACATCAATAGTACTCTACTTACTTGCTAAGTTTACAAAGGATGGATTGGTGTGTGTTTAGAAGCACTCAAGATTCCACTGTTTGTTTCTATGCGCCCGGGAAAAGACACCTCCAATTTCATGAGATTTTAGAGTGAGTTGTTTAGGGCTTAGTCTATGTTCTTTCACTCTCTCTGGGTGTCATGTTTACAGTGAGGCGAGGGAAACATGCTGGGATTTGCCATTCTTTTTTTTTTAATGTTCCAAATCTCCTCTGTGCCATAGCAGACAATGGGACGATGGTCTGATGCTCAGTAGGTACAAATTGCTTTACAAGTATTGATGTGTCTTGCTGTGATTAACACAGGCTTGTTGAAATGTTCTGTGTCATTTTATACACACCATTAGGCTGCTTCTAACTGAAAAATACAACAACTTGTTTTGCATAATATAAAAGATGCAGGCTTTGCTATCCAGGCTAACTTCTTCCTCTGAATTGAGAGAGTTTGAGGAGGAAGGTACTATAGCTTATGATGGATTTTCAGCTTTTTCATCTCCTGAGAACTGAGGTTTTTCTACTTTTCTGCTTAGAGTAAAAAGAAATAATAATTTTTTAATTAGTTTCATCATAAAACATGAGATGGTCATGATTATAAATGTAAAAGGCTTCTTGAATTTCTGTCTCACATACCAGAAATCATGCAGGTTTTTTACAATTTCATTTTAGAAATACAGTTCTTGTGCAGGGTACTTTCATGGCTAAAAAAATAGAGAGCAAGGAGAAAGTATTCAGCATGAGATTGCTTCCTGTTTTTACAGTTGTTGCTTTTATACACAAATAATTCTTCCAGTATTGGGACCTAACTTAATTGATTTTTAGAGAGATTTGTTAGCATTACACTTTGGCTCTGCAGATACGACTTTTGGAAAGTATAGGCTCTTAGTGTAAGAAATTTCTAAAGTGACTGTGATAAGCCTGTTTCCACGCTGTCTGAGAGGGTGTTATGTGAGACACTGGCATTAAATATTTGTGCTTGCACACATGACTGACTTAAAATCCCAGCACCTGTGATCTCTGTAGTGTTCAATCTATTTGTGCAGCTGTTCCTGTGAGACCGTTACATGCAGTAATTGATTAGTTCAGCAGTCCTGCTACAGCATTGCAGCGTTATGAAAGCTGGTGAATTAAATAAGCTACATTTCAGCACCATACAACCTCTCCCTCTCTCTCTGCATGATACTTCTCTGATACCAATATTTTGCTGTAGGAGCCCTACTTTTCCAAATGGGTTAGAACAGTTAAAACTGATTTTTCAAGTGAAGAGGAAAAAGCATTTGTTTTCATCACTTCCTTTACCAAATTCAAATAGTCTTTCTATTTCATTTGAGGAATACATAACTGATGAAGACTACACTCTTAAAAACAGAATCAGGAGGTAGAGAGCATTGAGGAAGTTCAGTGGAGAACAACCAACCAAGATATCTTGTCTTCATTCCTTGTTTGAAGGGAAAAATCTCATGTTTGAAATTAAAAGGATGTTGATAGATTTTAACTGTACTCACAGAATTAATATAATGTCATCACTTCTGAGGTAATGCTATGGTTTAAAAAAAAAAAAAGCTTTTAATTAATCTTCTTCAGGTTTTTTAGACTTTGTCCCTTTACTGAACAGAGAGAAAATGTGTGTTGAACAACATCTAGCATGTAGTAGCGTAACTGGCAACAGCATGATTCTCCTGCAATGAGACATGAAACAAAGCCTGTCAAAGTGGGAGGAACTTCTAAAACTCACTTAAGCACCGTGTCATCATAATCATGGATCATGTTCTTTTCCTAGTCATGCTGTTGTAAACCAACAAAACACATTCTGGTGTAATTTACAGCTATTCTGGGTTTATACATGGGCAATGATTTAAAAATATTGATTGCTTGTTTTAGGAATAAAATCTGTGTTATGCTACATGATGTCATGTAGGTCTGATCCAAGAAACAAAGGGTAGTCCAGGAAAGCATGGAAGAGAAGACCTAATTAAAAGTTTTTGTATTATTTCTTTTCTTTCAGTAAAGGAAAAGCAGCTCATTAGGAGCCTAAGACTTCGGTAACATGGTTAATAAATCCCTGTTACTTTGCTCCATATATTCCTGCTGATGCAAACGTTAATAAATTCCTTAAACAATGCAAAATAAGAACATGATACTTTAAAATACAATAGATTTCAACTTAGCATTTTTAAATTTAAATCCTTTTTGATACTAGAAGAAAATATTTATTCTTCTTTGTTTTATGACCAGTCCTGAACATATAAAAATAATTCATCAGAGTTTTGACAATGTGAGTTACAAAAAGTGAATCTCATTCTCTTTGATTTCTGAGTCTTAGATTACACTTTGGTCACAATGCCAAGTTTTCCCTATAGCTACAAGGATTATAAAGGATGAGAGGAACTGTGCCTACCTCTGTTTTAATTATTTGTTTTAAGTGAAAATTAATATTCTCATAAGTTGGATGATTAATATCCTCATAAATGGATGATGAGTTGAGGTCACAAAGTCAGTGAAAAAATTGAAGGCGAACATGAAATTCTGAGCTGGCAGGACTTATGATAGATGTCTAGGATTGCCTTTGAAAATAGTATGTGAAAATCTATAAGTTAAATGTAGATGTATTGGAAATTGTGAGGGGAAAAATCCCTCTTAAAATATATGAAACACAAAGTCTGATAAATAAAGAGCTGGAACGTATCTTGTGTTTTGCTGTTTCACCTTCTTCCACTGAGATAGGAGAGGTCACACTGAAATGCTCTTTAGCAAATATTTAACTGACATGCTACTGAAACCACCAGCTTAATGTTCATAAACTTTGTATGCACTCTTGTAGAATTTTGCTGTCCCTGTGGTTAAGTAGAAAGCTGCTCTAAATTCCAGTCTAGCCTCTGACCTTTCCTTGCTGTGAAACAAACCAATGCTTCTTTGTTTTACCCTTAACAACATTGGAGAATAATTAACTACTGTATCTTTTTTAAATAATTTTGAGATACATCGAAACTGCTATATCTACTAACCACTTTGCTATGCTTTATGTACTTACAAATTGAACATTTAACATTTGCTCTAGCATCTTTCAGGATATGAAATAAACTGCTAAATTGTTCCCTGGACTCTTTCTATGCCAAGGGGAGCACAGTGCTTGCCTTCACCAGTTTTCTGTGACTTCTCAAGGGTAATGATTCAGAAGAGATTTCTTTGGCTTTAGGGTATATTTAAGCATGCCTCACTGATTTAATAAAGTATCCCTTCTATATTGTGTCCTTTAACTGTTGTGCCCTGCTTTCTGCCCACTTGTTAATATTAATTGTATTAAGTAACTTGTCACAGATTTTGGACATGCTAATGTAAAAAGGCATCTCAGCCTTCTCCTTGTCATCCCTTCGTGTTCTTTGTGTTCTCACCTCCTGCTTCTTCAAGTTCAGAGGCTCACAGGTTCACAGGTTATTCTGAGTTGGAAGGGACCCACAGGATCATCTAGTCCAACTCCCAAGCAAATGCCCACCCAGGGATCAGGCCCACAAGCGTGGAACCATGGGCACCACGCTCCATCTGTTAACAGCTCATCAGACTGCTGAAGTGGGCTAGCTCCCTCCTCTGCAGTTCATGGTCTGAGGATATCTGTATTCTCCTATATCACCTTTCCTTTCCTTGCAGCTCTCAAGTTAGTGAAAATCTTTTTATTATTAAAGCCATTAAGGAAACCTGCCCTCAAATGCTTTTATCATCTGTTAGAAAAGTCACAGCATAAAAAGAACTGAAAAATCAAATTTATGTACTCTCAGGTTTAACATTTTGAATAGACTGTCTTGAAGCTAATATAAAGGTTAATACAGGATTATTCTCCTAGAATAGAGAAAGTCTTAAATGAGTTGTCTTCAAAAAGCAGAGCTTTCAGAAAGATATTGCAAAACCTGGATGACTTAGTAAGTACAAACAACAACATCCCATTAAGAAAACATAAGTGAATGCCTTGATTTCAGTCTAATAAAGCAAAAGTAACTACCTTGCTTGAATAGTGGTTGCAATAATTCTTCAGGCATGGTAAAGAAAATGTTTAAAGTTTTTTCCACTTCTGTGGAGAAGAGCTAAACTACCACTTTAAATTCTGTAGCTGATATTCTGAAAGAAACATCTTTAAGAAGGGGGTATGCAATCAGAGTCCATCTTCTAGTGGTGTTCAGGATACATTTCAGTCACTGTTTCTTGTGCCTTGACCAGCAGGTTTTCTTCTTTCCTGTCAGAAATAACCCAGGTTCAAATGCTGTACTGCTGATTTAACTTCAGGTCAAATTCATGGACTCTTTAAGACACAGGAGATTCCCATTCATTCTCTGCTATATTTGTCAGGTCTTTTTTTGCCCAGTGGTATAGAGATCGAAAGAAGAAAAGAGGAGGTTTGCTATTGAGATAACAAATCAAACCATAAACTTAAAAAATTTTAAAAAACACAGTAAACTGTCAGTACTTCGTGGTTCCTATCTTGGTGGTTCAGTACATCACGGGTTTTTTCCACGAAGATGGCCCCATGCTTTGCGGCGTTTTTGCATTCGAGCACGCGCAGAGTGTCTATCACTACTGAGGCGTGGTATCTGCATTCCCCACGGGGCAGGACAGGCATGTCCTGTGGGCCAGGGAGTCAGCACCTCTTGCTCATGTTGGGACCACCCAGAGTTTGCTCCCTTATGAGTGTTGCGGAGGTTACATGGCAGGGAAAGTTTGTAACATGGTGTCAACAGCTCATTATTAGTCACAGTCCTGCTCCACAGTGGGACCCTGCAGTGCCGCCGTGCTGTGCATAGAAGCTGGTCAGCCCCAAGCTCGGGAGGTGTGTGGGGACAGCGCGGCCCCAGCCCCAAGCTTGGGAGATGTGTTCCCCTAACCCTACACGTGTCCTAAGCTCAGGGCCAGGGTCGTGCTGTCCCCACGCCATCCCCACCGCAGGGCAGGGCAGGGGGATGATGGAGGGGGGACTGCGCATCTGAGTCTGAGAGGAGCAGGGTCATAGGGGTGCATATATTTCCATATTAATGATCCACCTATCTTTGTGGAATAGGAGCTTTGCAGACTTTGAGGAGATCCGAAACACCACGAGATTTGAGGGTTCATTGTAAACAAAAATTCAAACCAGAGGCCCAGGTTCAAGTGCATGGCAAATTAATGCACTATTACCTTTTTACTGCTGAAGTATGACTGTGTGGCAGAAGGTAATACAGTAACTGAAAGGAAGAGAAAATAGGAAAAATCCTGTCATTTATTTTCTTCGGTCCTTTAAGAGGATGATGAACCCCTATGAACTTCATAGATGTTCCTTGTGGTGGATTTCCTCCTCTCCTGCGCTTGCTCGAAACAAGCACCTTAGCCGTTGTGATTCATAGGCTCTTTCCTCATGTCCCAGGCAACTTCCATCTCCTGATTTCTTAATTCATCTGCCTTTCAAGCACTCAAATAAACTAATTTTACTTAAAATTAATATCTTGCCAAAAGAAATGTTTTATTTATACTCATAGTTTTGTGGCACATATCTAAAGTATTTGTCTAAATTTTTTTTTATTATCTTTCCATAATATTTTACTGGTTGTGAAATAAAAATCAGTTTAAAGGTAGTTCAGCATTGTCTGCCCCCCATAATGAATATCTCTGAAATAAATCCAAATACATCATCAGCTTGTTCAATAGACTTTATACGCCCATCTAAAAATCTTATTAATTTCCATGTGTTGCAATATTTCACATTCTCCTTTGGTGATTAAGCTATTATTTTGTACATTAATGCAGATAGAAGTGTCAACACTGTAATATTTACAGAGGAAATTCTAGAGATGCTGATTAAGCCAAAGCAAATGGTATGTCCTTTATGACCCTGTTAGATTGTCTCTATTTTTTAAGTGAATCCAGCACTTTACATGTGTGTCATGTTGTCTGTGAATGAGCAGCCATTGAGGAATCATCTTATTATAATTATTAAACTGAAGGGCTGCAAATGAAGAGGAACAGTTAAAACCTCTCCACTTGAAAGCTTCAACACATGGACATTTGTTTGCCTCTTCATCTCTGGTGGCTATGTGCTCAGGACATTTTCATCACGGATACCTCACTGACATGGATCTTTTTGCCATCCTCCTTCTTAGGTTATATGTTTCCCAAGGCAGTAGTTCCTTTGTTTATTGTACTCACCATCTAGTAGGGATGTCAGGGTACAACTGTGATAGAAATCATCATGAACAAAATGTTTTAATTGAATCCTGTGCTTCCTTCAAAGTGAGTTTATTCGTAATGAGGTTATTACCTTCATGGCTTGTCCTCATTTTGACAAACAGGTTGTTTTCAAATGGATCTGTATGTTTGCTATTCAATAATAACAACAGTGGTGCTGCTTGGGCATAAAATGGGGTTAATAGAGTAGAAAGGAAAATTTGAAGTGTTCATCATTTCTGTTGCAATTTACCCATGTGCAAGAGCCCTTTTTGACATTTCTACATCATGAATCTAAGCACATTTTAAAAAATTATACTTGTCAGTTCTTAACAAGTTTTCCTTCCCTCAGATTTTTGCATCAGTTTACTAAGAGTTTGATTTTGAATGTGTAAAACCCAGTGTCATATGGTAAGACATATTCATATTAACTTTTTAAATGCACATTTAGAAACTATATTTTCCAGATTTCAGACAAGCTGCGTGGCTTATTTGTAGTGGTGTGTAGACTTCACCCATAATTGAATATACTTCTTCAGCAAGCATTTTCCTGATTTGAAGTATGATTTAAAAGCATAACCATCCTCAGTGCAGAAAGACTTTTTTTTTTCACATAATTTGAATTGGTTAAAAACCAACAGCATAGAGGTACCTTGATAGGAAAAACCTACACTAAAATCTTACAATATTTTGCATTTTAAAAATTTAACATAAACAGGAACATCCAAAATTAAAGCAGCTAACCACCTGGTCAAATAGAAGGAACAAAGTTTCACACATTGTTCTGGATAGCCAGTCATCAGCACCTCGGACTAAGGTTAGGAAACCACCATGATGCTTCTTTCCAGGGCAGAGAGCTGCTTGCCACCATGCTGACAGTGCCCAGTGGGCTCCCACTTATGAAGAGCATGGAGACCTGTTGGAGTAAGTTCACAGGTTCACAGGTTATTCCAAGTTGGAAGGGACCCACAAGGATCATCTAGTCCAACTCCCAAGTGAGTGCCCACCCAGGGATCGAACCCACACTCCTGGAGCCGTGGACACCACGCTCCATCCATCTGAGCCTCCCATCACCTAGACCATGTCACTGAGTTCCTCATCCATTTTTTCTTAAATACCTCCAGGGATGGTGACTCCACCACCTCCCTGGGACGATCTCTTTGGGATCACTCTGTGAAAAAGCTCCTCCTAACATCCAGTCTAAACCTCCCCTGGTGTCGTCTAAGGCCGCGTCCTCTTGTTCTGGTGCTGGCAGCCTGAGAGAAGAGATTCACACCCACCCGACTGCAACCTCCCCTCAGGTAGTTGTAAACAGCAATGAGGTCACCTCTGAGCCTCCTCTTCTCCAGGCTGAACAGTCCCAGTTCCTGCAGTCGCTCCCCGTAGGGCTTGTTCTCCAGTCCTTTCACCATCCTTGTTGCCCTTCTCTGGACCCTCTCGAGTAGTTCGACATCCTTCTTAAACTGGGGAGCCCAGAACTGGACACAGTACTCAAGATGTGGTCTGACCAGCGCCAAGTACAGGGGAAGAATAACTTCCCTAGTCCGACTGACCACACTGTTCCTGATACAGGCCAGGATGCCATTGGGCCTCTTAGCCATCTGGGCACACGGTTGGCTCATATTAAGTGACATTTTACCTCTCCAGGTTCCTTCCAATGCTATGGTAACTGTGAAAAAGGTGTTTCTCAGGGCTGTTGTACAACTTTTGAGTAAGGTTTTATGGCAGTAAAGAAAAAGAAGTACTGGTGTATTATTGATAACATCCTTAGTACACACTTTCCACGTTTCCGTAGCAGAAACAATGCTTCTATTAAAACTGTAAGATAACCTTTGTATCTGACATTCTTATCTTCTGAATTCAAGTAGCCTTTCACATTTCAGGAAGATTGAATAAGCTGTCATGGACTCTGAAAACACCGGTCCTATGAGTTCAAGCCATATAGTTGACCAGCACTACGAAGTACTTGATTTAACTTATTTGCAGCTCAGAAACATGAGCTGTTCAGAAACATGAACAGAAAGATGGTTTTGGTGTAGTAGAATGGAAAAGCCTTCATTAACTGTGCTTCTCCTCCTGAAATAACATTCACTTTTTCAATAGGGGACAAAGGGATGCCGGGTAGTCCCAAAATGCCATCCATTTGTAGAAATGTTTCAGTGCAGATGGTGTTGTGAGAGCTGAACTACACCAGAGATTCTAAGTGGCAGATGGAAGTACCTGAGCATGTATGAGCAAAGAGAGCTACCTCCTTTCTGTGCTGGCTGAGCATAAATTGCACAGCCCAGGTGATTAAAGTAGGGAATTAGTGCCTAGTTAACCAGATCCTTGAGTTTAATGCATCCTGTTGTGTCACCCTATCCACACAAATTAAGTGAACTGCATTTATAAAAAGCGTTACAGCAGTTTGGAGTGAGAAACTGGCTATGTGAAAAAATGGTGATAAGGAATTATCTCTAGATCTTACTAAACAAGAAAAATATAGTTCTCTGTTTACATAATTCATACTGTAGCAGTTAAAGGTCCCATCAGCTTTCTCAAATCAGTCCAAAAAAACAGACTGCAGACCAATCTGTCTTTTTTTTAAGTGTATTCTTATGTCATTTTTTGGTCAATAATTTTGTGCCCTCTCAGCTCCTGCGGAGACAAAGTCTTAAATATTTAAGAGAGTCCTCAGAATTGTGCTGACGCTATGTGCATTTCTCTTCCATTATCTGTTGGGGCTTTTAATATACAGGTATTCAGTCTTCAGGTGGAATTGTCATCCACTTTTTATAAGTGAGATTCCAAGCCAGTTTGGATACAGTATGGGAGCTGCATCTAATTGTACCACAATCAGTTCAGAGATTAATTTTTCTCTTTGCTGTTAGGTCAAAGAAAATGTAGCTCTTAATAAAGACATAATTTGTTCTCTCCTTTTGAAAACTGCCTCTGTAATCCATATGCAAGAAGACACCACTGCATATAACTCATGGGTAAAGAAGGATAGACATTAAAGATCCCCTGCACCCATGTATAAAGCACTGAATAACAGAAAGTGTTTTCAAATAAAATAAGCTTACAGGGAACACTGAAGAGGAAGACGAAGACAAAGATGTAATTCTAAGGTACGGAGGCAATCACAGAAGAGCATCTAGAGGTGACAGCTTTCAGTCCTCTGGATCTTTCTCAAAGAAAGTAATTCCTAAAAGACCTGAGGTCTGTTTATGTTTCCATCACAGACTTATGAAATTGTGGACAAGATACTTCATCTTCCCTTGCTTTGCAGATCTGAGATAGTACTTGTCTGTCTTTATGGAGTGCTTAGATTTCTGAGGGACAAGTGACTGTAGCTAAATCACCACTTTATGTCCTCTTATCCATGCTTGTCACATAGCTTACATGCAAGTTTTATGAGGATTTTCTCTTTTAGTGCTTGAGTTGTGCTAGAGAAGGTTATTGGGCAATATAAAAGTTTGCTTGAACTATTATTTGTTCTGCACGATTCATTTTTAGTTGAAAACAGCTTCCAGGTAAAAAGAGGCAGGACTGCACTGCTGTCTTGAAGAACAATAAGAAAGCCACAACTGGATCCCCACCAGCTCTCATTTGATAGTTATGTCCTGTAGTCTACTGCCCTCCCAAGTCACTAAAATTCTAGCAAATTTTGTATTTTTTATTAAAATAAAATTTTAAAATAATAATAATAAAAATCCCTACTTCAAACTCCCCCAAACTACATTTATTTTAAGAGTCACACACATTTATTTTAAGAGTCACAGTCATAATTTAGAAATTATGCTCTGGCATTTCAAAACATCAAATTGAGAATAATTTTATCTTGTTTTTAAAGGCTGTAAACACCAACTCAAGAAAGATAATATAAGGTCTGAGATGACTATAAATATTTGAGATTTGTGGAGTTCAGAGGAAGCACTCACATACAGAAAAGAAATTCCTGTCTGAAGAAAGAGACTATGCTTGCAGGGAAGACAGGGAAAAAAAAAAGCTGTTGTGATGAACTCCATGCATGGTTAGAAGGAAGCTATAAAAGGAAGGAAGGTTGTGTGGGATAATTTTTTTTCCTATACATATAAGTAAAAGCTCTGTCTCATTATAGTAAGGAACAGCACTTTTTAACTTTGAGAAATTAAGACAGGAAGAAGCTTTTAGCAGACTGTCTGCCTCAAGACTTTTTAAAGCACAATTTTCTGCTCTCTCATACAAATCACGTTATATATAATAGGTATAGTTATGATCATGCTAGACAAAACTTGAGGAATCAAGACTTTTCCTGACAAGGATGAGTTAACAATTCCTCATATGAATGTGAGTCTGCGGCAGAGTACAGAAAGAAGGCACAGAACCAAACTTCAACCAGGTAGTACAATTTAACAGGGGAAAGCCTGTTGGAGAACCTGATAGCATTTGCTCCTGCTTCTTTCACCACTTACTCTCCTGAGTCTCTGGTGGGGAACACCCAAGACCAACAGCAAGCACACCCAGTGTATTTTTATAGACTCTAAGACTCCATTAGCAGAACTGATTTGAAAATTTTTATTAAAAATACTAAAATACCTTAACTCCTTTGTCAAAACAAATGGAAAATGCACCAACCTGGTGTTTCGGAGGTCTTTCCTTTCCATGCCACATATCTGGGAGAAAATGATGGACAAGAGGAACCCAGTAAGACCAGTGGTCTTCCCTTTTCGCGTAATGGGTGGGGACACTACTTGGGTTACTTCTCTGCTATTTGTGACACTGTGGTGACCCACACAGCAAAAGAAGCTGTATTTCTGTGACTGTTTCTGTGTGGGGCCCTTCATGACCTTGCTGTATTTTCATGCTGGGAACAATGTGGGTTAAAAAACACAGATTGTGCCAGTAATCAGTGGTTTAACAGTACAGCCAGTATTTAGGCAGCATATGTAGACGCTTTGTGTATGTTTCACAGTTGCTATATTTCCAAAAATATCTCTGTCAATAAAAATTAATCTAGCCACAATGTGGTTATTTATACCCATAAGAGGAATTGAAGTAAAAACAAGCTGTAACTTCAGTAAAACACCCTTTAAATACAACTCTCCTAATTTGGTGTCTGATAAATGTTGCTAGGGAAGAAAGAACAAAAAATTCTCGCAATTTTTACTGCAATATTCCTTTTCAGATAAGATTAAATGTTAAATGCTACTGAAGGTTAATAGTTTGAAGCTGTGAGGACACATACTAATTTATCAATTAATCTCAGTAGCAGCTGTCACGTGCAAAACAGTTCATATAGCTAAACAAAAAACTAGATTCATTGTCTTTTTAAACATTAATGCAAAGAGTTAGCTTAATGGCATCTTATCATCCATGGTTTGCCTGAAGGGCCTTCTTCATCTTTTTCTTTTTTCAGAAATTAAGATGATAAAGAGACAGCTGTTATCCAAATAGAATTGTTCCCTGCCTGAGCTACTTGGTAGCTCTCACAGCATCACATCAAATTATTTGTATAAGTCCAATATATTAACTGAATTGATAGAATGGCATTCAGTAATGCTCATTTGTTCTCCTGGCCTGGGGCTGTTTCTCTGATGTTGTACGTTAAATCTCTGAAGTACCCTGCGGTATTACCCAGTTTAATATGGAGGTGGTCTGTAAACCATCTTCTTCCCTTGACTGTCAAATTTACAGAGGCAGTCAAATTCAGGGGACTTAGCTCTAGTGAGGCTGCACCCGGTTTTTTGTGTCCAGTTCTGGGCTCCTCAGTACAAGAGAGANAAAGACAAACTGAAAAAAAAAATCAAAAGATAAAAAGCAAACCCATACAAACTGAGACCCCATGGTCTCTTCCAGGATGTCACTTTCCATATCTTTTGAGCTCTGGACTATTAAGGGTCAAAATTTCCTAATGATGGCTGTGGTGCCTTGTAAGAAGTTTCTAACTGGAAACAGATTTCTTGTGTATGGTGCTCTCTAGTTTACAGCACCAACAAGTCAAACAACATGTTTTGAATGCCTAACTTTTCATTCTTTAAAGAAAATGAGCGCCTATGGATGTCAGATTTCTTTAATGAGTTCTGCATGTGTCTCTGTTTTAAAGAAATGACTAGTGCGTATACCAGTGATGTTTTCTTGCTCTAGTAAGCTATAAAGCTTGGCTGGAAGAAATTATTCTAGTGAGTAAAACCTGTTTACAGTGAATTTAAGCCTCATCTGCCTTGCTTCATGGTNTTTTGTGTCCAGTTCTGGGCTCCTCAGTACAAGAGAGACACGGAGCTCCTGGAGCACCTCTCATGAGGAAGGACTGAGGAAGCTGGGCCTGTTCAGCCTCAAAAACATATGACTGAGAGGAGACCTCATCAATGCCTCTAAGTATTTGAAGGGAGGGGATGTAACCAGGCTCTTCTCGGTGGTTTCCAAGGAGTAGGACAAGAGGCAATGGGCACAAACGGATACACAGGAAGTTCCAGCTGACAAAAGGAAGAACTTCCTTACTGTGTGGATGACCAAACACTGGAACAAGTTGTCCAGAAAGGGTGTGGGGTCTCCTTCACTGTAGTTACTCACTAACTGCATGCAATACTGTACTATGTGTTCTACAATTGCTCTGCTCAAGCAGAGAGTTTGGACCACATACTGACTGCAGTCCTTTCAACTTCACCCATTCTGTCATTCTGTGGGAGTGGCTATGGAAAAGCTGGGTAGGGGTGGGGCAGCACCACTGGGGTGGTCCATAAGATGCAGGTTCATTTTGCAGAGTCTCCAAGCCTTGCTCGAAAACAGAAGAGAAAAATTAATGCATATTATTATTTTATTACATTATATAGATTTATATTTATTTATATATAAAAATATATAATATCTTTTAAAAATATAATTTATATATATTATTATTTTATTATTTTAATTATTTTATCCTGAAAACAAANACAAGTCAAACAACATGTTTTGAATGCCTAACTTTTCATTCTTTAAAGAAAATGAGCGCCTATGGATGTCAGATTTCTTTAATGAGTTCTGCATGTGTCTCTGTTTTAAAGAAATGACTAGTGCGTATACCAGTGATGTTTTCTTGCTCTAGTAAGCTATAAAGCTTGGCTGGAAGAAATTATTCTAGTGAGTAAAACCTGTTTACAGTGAATTTAAGCCTCATCTGCCTTGCTTCATGGTAATTAAACAAAAAATGTTTGCTTTCCTAGCACTGACTCTAAGTTTAAAACTCCTTTGTCGCTGGCATAAGAAGGAAAGGACTTTATGCCACTTTAGTGTTGGAAATAAACTACTGCCAAGCACAAACCACCAGTGGTCTCATTTTCCTAACATTTACATGTGTTGCAACAGAGGTGGCACCTTACTTTTCCATTTTTGTATTTCATAGTTAGACAGTTCCTTGAACAAAAACTATGTTTCTTCAGATAGATGTGTTTAACTTCAGATAAACATGGAACTCATCTCTTTAAAGGTATTGTAAACACTTCCTTGTTTACAGTGGAACAATTCTGAGCACCAGCTTCCATTTGAGACTGGGGAAAACACACTTGAGCCTGTAGCCAACAGCTACAAATTAATCAGGAAATGTTTGAAAGTCTCTATTTCTAATCTGATTGATTTCAGTGTTTGTGTTAGAAGAGCTGACTTTCTCCAAGGTTCTTTGTACGTCCTTATGAAACCTTACTTCAACAGTACCCCCGTGCCCATGCCTCTTCTTCTCATGGTCAGAACAGTTTCTGTTCCTACGTTTTGTGCCAAGAAAACTAAGCAGATTATTGGAAATCTTGATGGCACTTGTATGTGCCATATCTCCAGGTCAGCTTTCATGATTTCTTTAATGCAAACTTGGATTTATTTGTGAGAATACTATGAGTTTTTTAATATTAATGAAAGAGTCAAACTTCGAGTATTTTTGTCCCCTATTAACTTTTACCCAGATTTTTGCTTAGAGCCCTTACCTTCCTATTCAGCTTTTTCAATTATTTATAACACAATAACCATGCAAGAGCTAAAGGAATGGGATTTCCCTGCTTGTGGAAAATAAATCTTACAGCTATATTTAATATTTAAAGCACTCTCAAACTATTAGTCATTGGAACTGGCAGTGGGAAATCACCATTCAGACACACTGATCATCAAAAAAAAGAAAAAGGAACAGAATTTATGCCATCGTTCATTATCAGTTGCCTTTATGAAGTTGTAAATTGACTCATCCTTCAAAAGACAGTAGTTGCCAGGAGAGCTGATTCGCATCATCCATGCATTAGACAAAAAGGCCTGACTATTTATTTATCTCTTGTAGAATTCCTTGTAGCCAGGCTTTAAGTAAAAAGGATCTCAATGTCATAATGATTTGCTTTTTAAAGAAGATCTACGTTGCAATTTTAATACTTAAGGGGAAGACTTAAGCCAATAACAATTGCTGCTGCCAGAATCACTGCTCCTAATGGATTCCAAAGCCATGATGTTTAGCTTGTATGTGCAGAGCCTGTACCCCCATTTTCTTCTTCCCTTCTATATGTGAAAAACTATACTTTTATATATATTATAGCCCTGTTGGCATAAAATCTCTGTCAAAGCTGTTAAAGCTGTTTCACTAATCTTTCCTTCTTTTGAGAAATCAGAAGGTGTACATATTTACAGAATTGCTAGTTATGATTACAGTGTTAAAGAGATTTCTAAGAGTGAGCAAAATTTAAGGGACACTGGGTTATCCCTAAACATATTTTGAGCCTCACTTTTAGATAACCTCTGCCTCATGCCTTATCCAAGTCCAATACCGAAAAAAAAAAAAGGATGCTAAAGTGGAAAGAGCAAAGGGAAGTAACGGGATAACTACAAAACCAACGGTGAAGAAGCAACTGAATGAAACGGCCACTCATCAGGGGAAGTAAGGTTGGCCAGAGTCAGGCTTTCAGACAGCTGCTTTTTTTTTTTTTTTTCCTGATCCTGAAGGAATAGCACAGGGGCAGCTTTTGCTGGATCAAGAGGAATTGTTCCATTGTTACTAGTCTGTCTTAGGGGTCCCGTGTTCTGTCTTAACTATTTCATCTTGACAAAGTCTAGGAGACAGATTGTCACCGTAGTCTGTGTAATGAGCCAGAGAGTATACAGGATCTAGTGCGTTCCGAAAGCCTTAATTGATTGTTAACATTAATATTATACTTGCTGTCTGAACTGGATTTGGTGTGACGAGGGTAGTTTTTACATCTCCTGTAAGGCTGAAAAGAACCAAGCTGAGACATATTGTTCAATGATAATATACAAAAATTCTGAAAATAAGAATTATTTGAATTTTGTTGTCCCTGTAAAGTAAAATAGAGTTACAAACCTTTCTTTCCTTTTGCCATTTTAAAATGGTTTTGGATGGTTTTAGTCAGTCTCTCTATATGACATTGTACCTTTATACGGTGACAGAAGCAATACATGAAAGGATAGATCTTGTGGGCTGGTTCTCCTAAAGACTCCCAGGATAACTGCAGGTCCTAAAGTAATTGAACATCCAACAATCCTTATTCCAGACTCAGAATATTCTTTTCTCTGCACTGGTAGTAGTGCACTTGGGTTTGTCATAAATGGTCACAGAAAGGAGCCCCTTTGCTACCATAGCTGGCAGGTGGCCTATCAAAGCACATCTGGTGGAAATAACAGTTTGTTTTCAGCACCAGCCCTACCTGAGTATTTAATCCTTTCATCATGGCCACTGTAGAGGACAAGCATGGGAATAGCCAGTGAAAAGGAGAGGAAGGACATGGCACATATTTACTCTCAGACAGTTTTTAATTTAACAAGTGACTGGCAATACCTAGGGATGGTGAAAACAAGTTCTGTCTTTACATCCTACCAGGGGAGAGATTGTATGGCAAGAAGAGAGGAGCTTTATTGAAGTAAAGGTGAATGTCTGAAGTCAATAGCAGAGAAGGCCAGCTTTAAATCTCTCTTTGCTGGGCTAAAAATCCTAGTTCTCTTCCCACATGGGTTGAACAGTGTTAGAGAAATAGCTTTTTCAGAAAGGTGTGGATTTTTCTTCAGGCACGAAAGCTGTAAAACTCAGAGTACAAAAGAAAGGAATTTGAACTCCTCATCTAGCAAGTGTAATAAAGTCTGGGGTATTGGCAAAGTGCTACTAACTCTACTCATTTCTAAATCAGCACAGTAAGCTGAAAAAACTGCCCCATAAAACAAAATCGATATAAAAAAATAAAAGGAACTCTTTCCTGAAATTTTGCAATACTTTTGACACTGTCTGCCATTAGTCAAGCCACACTTTCTCATATATGGCAAATTATACAGATGCCATAAACCTCAAGATCCTCAGATAAGAAGTTAACTCAAAACTGGATTGCATAGCAAATACCTCATACTGCAAGAGAGAAACTAAGAGGAAACACCTTAGAAAACATGATGATAACATTCTGGAAGATAAGAACAAAGGTAGCAGTATCTAAAGACGCCCTTTCCGTGTCTAATTGGGGTGACACTAGTAATTTGTACTGCTCATCTCGTATTAACAACCTTACACTCATCCAAACAGCACACTATAATTTTTGAGGTTTTTTTCATTGTAAGTCATTTGTTACCTGGTGCAATTCAGATATCAGGATCAAGAGAACATGAAATAACTTATCCACAGCATTTTCAAAAAAACCGTAAAGACCAACTGGGGAAGCCTCATCTTTCAGTAGAAACTACTGTGACTGATAGCCAGTGTTGAAGACTTTGATACTCTCACTCCCAAATACCAGGACTTCAGATGGTATTAACTTTTGTGGTATTGTTAAACGGAGTTCTGCAAACAGATGAATGGGAACAAAGGCAGACACATCAAAAACGTTATAATGTTCAGGAAATTCTGAACTAGTCAATTGACAAGAGGAAAGCAAGCTATATAATCCTACATCAAACGTAACAAGACCTCTAGATATAATTAGCCAAGCTCCGTTGGGATTTCTTTAAAAAATTCTTATACAATCAGAAAGTTATCCCCTTTTGACATCTTTTAATATGCTTAGTCTTCTCTAACCTTGCTAATTTAGAGCAAAAAGTGAAAAGGTTTTACATTCAGTAAGATAAAAGTAAATATGTGTGCTCAGTGACAGCTCTATTTTAAATACTAGTTCAACTTCTGAATAAGACCTTGCTGTTTTTCCCTTGAACATGAAATATCAGCAAAACAGGTTTTATACATATTTTTTGGCTAGTCATCAAGGATCTACAGGTTAGATGCAAATTCTATAACTTTTCTCTTTTGATGGTCTCCCTTTTACAAAACAGTCTTTAAAAAAAGAAACTTTTCAGACACAGTTTAAGGATAGCCTTAAGGTGGGGAGGACTACCCATAGCTGAAAACACCTTGTGTGGATCTGAGAGAAGGGTCTTTTTAGGTGATTATAAAAGTCTCCTTTATATAATAGAAGTCAGTGAAGTGGGGAAATATTTCAGACTTCTTGCCTGGGACTACCTTGAGCACCACCATAACTACCCTGTCTTTCCATGATGCCAGATAGTGGAAAGAGAATTTGCTTTAGAATTTTCCTAGATAGAGACTGTCATGGTTTGTTGTTTTTTTTCCTCTGTCAGCGAGGGGGTTAATAGCTTCTGCCTGACCCTCCCTTGCTGCCATGGAAATCAAGGTCGCCTCTGTGAATAACAGATAACATATTTGAGAAAAGAAAAAAAAAGTTAGTAACAAGATGTAAATTGTTAGAGCAGGGCCTATGTGGAGAAGTTGAAAGCTATGGGGGGCCCGCCAGGCCAAACAGAGGAGGGGTAGGAATGTTCTTCCAGGCGTCTTGCTGCTGCTCATGGAATGGACCGTGGTGCAAATCTATGGAATACAGAGAGAGGGACCAGTGATGTAGAATCCACCTGAGGCCACGACTGAAGATGGAGAATCATGCTGCAACAGCTGCAGATGTTTTGGGAGCCCAGCAACATGGAGCTGGAGCTGAACTCGGCAGAGATCCTTTGGACAGACATTTTGTGACAGAACTGCATTGTGGTCGGATCTGAACCATGTACTTTGGGATGGGCTCATAATGACACAGTGAAAGTAGTACTTAAAGACTGCATCCTGTGCTGTGACTCTTGGGCAACAGAGAAAGGAAGAGCTGTCATCCCTGGGTCGAGATCTCACTTGGGAAAGGGTCATGAAAGACTTTTCCTCTCATGAGAGAGAGAGGGGACTTTATGGAAGGGCAGAGAGGTGGTTCCTACCCTAAACCTGGTCAGAAATACCAACTTGCCTGGATTTACCCCTACCTCTGTTCCCCCTTTGTCTCCTTGTCGAAAAAGGGAATATGAGATCTGTTGTAAGAGAAGGAGAGGTGAGGGGGAAAGGTTGCCTTTAAAATGATTCTTCTCACATTAAACTCTGATCTTGCTAGTTAATAAATAAATCCTTTATATTCCTGACTTGTAGTTTGCCTTGTTTTGCCTGTGATAAGTTTTATTTCCATTTTTTTTTTCTCTGGGAGAGGTTGTGGGTGAATCTCTGGCATCCAGCCAGGGTCAAACCAGACAAGACCAAATGCCAAAAGTTGTGCCTCAGAGAAAGCTACCTAACTTCCACCAGTTTCTGTCAATATCAAACATATCAGGTTTTTTTCCTATCAGAATTAGAAGACTAGGATGTTATACTGGATGCTTTCCTCATGCTAATAGTGCCTCTGAAGTGAATCCAGAGTAGCTTTTCCTACAATGAGGACTGTACTGATGACAATAATGAAACAAATTACTGGGTTTTCAGGTGTTCAGCTGTATTCAAGATGTTCCTGATCAGCACAACTCACAATCATCTGACATCACAAATATATCATGTCATAATATCACAGAATCACAGAATCACAGAATATTATGAGTTGGAAGGGACCCACAAGGATCATCTAGTCCAACTCACCACCTAACACCCGTACAGAGACCGAGAGCACATCCCAGAGCGTAACACCACCTAGATCCCTCACAGTCTAGCAGGCCACTCTGAGCCGGAAGGGGTCCAGGGCCATCCAGCCCTACACCCCCCAGCTAGACCATGTCACTAAGCTCCTTGTCCAGTCTTCTCTTAAACACCTCCAGGGATGGCGATATGTATCTTTTATCATTCTATATGAACCATTTGAAAGAGAAAATATAACTTTAATCTTTTATAAAAATAATAATAAAATAATATATCTGCCTCAAGTACCCCTTATCAGTGTCAGCTGTATGGAGCCAAGAATTCAAGTTACTAAATTATAACACTGTGCATTGGTTTTTAAACATCATTCACTCAATGTGTTTTTCTGCAGCAAATGAGAAGTACTGAAGCATCAAGACTCTGAGCTAGAGCTCTTTATTTTTATATTCAGAAAAAATAAAAAGACACATTAGTAACCCCCCTTCATTTTACAGCAGCAGTACTGAGCAGTTTCCATGGAAATATCATTTTCAGGAGCAGGAAGTGTTCATTTCACAATTAAATTACAGGAGGTAGTTAAATTTTCAATCAAACACACATTAGAGCATGGAGAATTCCCAGCTAAGTGCCTCATGCTGTTAAAAATAAGAGAAGCACTGCAGTATCCATGTAGTGCTGTCTGGAATAATGTGTGGAGAGAGGGAGAATATGCAGAAAGTTAGAGTCTGCAATTTCTACCAGTGAAAGACTCCAGCTTTTGATTCCCATATGGCATGGATTGAGCAATGGCTGAGCTTGGCTCATGCTTGCAGTCTGACCTTAGATGCACTCTTTGTCTCGTTAGCCAACACAACAAATGTAGGATGTGGTGACTGCAGTGTTTCACAATTATCTGAGTATAAGGTAGTGAAGTTACAAGTAAGACCTTATTCTGAGTGTCTGCCTACACTGTAGCTACTTCTATGCTACCTTTGCTTAACACAGCTCATGTGGATTTGGTAGTATTGTTTACATGTAGCTAAATCCAGTATATGTTGTAGTGTAGCCATGTGGAACATGGTATAGGATAAGTAGATGTCTTGAATATGAGTTAATTTAGGCAATTATCCTATGAGGAGTATTCTATATTGCTTCAAGTAGATGGCTAGTGATACAATAGTTTTTGAAATCAGGGTTATATATCCCAAAATAGTACATATAGGCCCTAGTAAATTTTGGGAGAAGACAGTGTCAAGAAGATGTAAGAAGCTGCAAGAAGCTGGGCCAAAGGGAAAAGGCTTGGCACTGGGAAAAAGAATCAGAAAGTGGAAGGACACAGTGCAGGTACTGTTAAAGAGCAAATGTGTAAAGGTTCTTGAACTAATATGGAAAAGGTCCATATCAGACAGCAGAAGAGACCAGGTGTGATGTTCCTTGATCTGAGGAAGAAGCAAATGCAGGACGATCACTCAGGTGTAGTGAGTCTGGCCCAAGCAGTGGGAAGGATTGGAGGAGGTGGTGGCAGGCTGCTGAATATACAAAAATTAAAGGCAAGATCTTAGATTAGAAGGTGCAAGATCTGATGAGAGATTTACAGAGATATTGTCAGTAGTGTGTGTGTGTGCCCACAGAAGGTGTCATGAAAGCTTCTGCTGCTTAACTTTCAAGAGAAGCCTGCCTTCTGGTAGTGTTTGGATCAATGTGCCCTTTCAATTTTTTCTTTTCTTGATCTAGTTATTAATCAGAGAGCTTAAGTCATTACATAAGCCAGTGTAAAGAATTTGGCATGTTTCTGCATTTTGGGGAGTTTTTTTAAAGAAATTTAAGAAATATAGAATTAATGTTATTAGGTTTAGAATCCCAAATTTCAAGTACAGTAGCAACTCTAATGTGAAAGTTTTAATGGTCCTTATAGTAGTTTGCAACGGATGATTTGTTGATTTACAGAAATCATGGCACTGAATTGTCACCTTCCAAATAATAGAGTTAAGAAAAATAAGTGATAGTTTGTCTTAAAGCCATTATGACAGTATTTTTCTGAAAAAAAAAAGCACTAGAATTTCCATTTTTCAAATAAACTTTGAGAATTTTGGAAGTATTGTACCTTTAAAGAATGCACTTACTATAGTAAGACTCATGATAATCATGTAAGTTTAGGGCACAAAAGTTAAAGTCTACAACTTAATAAGATTAAAAGTCTAAATAATTTTTCTGGCAGAGTCTTAGTCAACCTGACTGAAAGTCAACACGATTCTCCACTGGTGGAAATTCTTTGCATACATTTATGTCTCTATAACATGCTAGTCTGAAAGAAAATTGGGTTGAGTACTGTTTGATACATATTTCTGTATATTAATAAGTCAATTAGCTGGGAAGTGCCAAAGAAGAATTCACTTAGTTTTGGGGCTAAAGCAACATTATGTTGAGTCCAGCTACTCAGAATACCAGAAATAAGCCATCATTTTGTCTCCAGAGACTCTATGACAGAGACTCCAACAGTATGAGGTTTAACAAGACTAAGTGCCGGGCTCTTCACTTTGGACATAACAACCCCATGCACCGCTATCGGCTGGGGGAGGAGTGGCTCGAGTTTAGTGAAGTGGAGAGGCACTTAGGTGTACTGATCGATAGGAAACTCAATATGAGCCAGCAGTGTGCCCAGGTGGCTAAGAAGGCCAATGGCATCCTGGCCTGTATCAGGAACAGTGTGGCCAGTCGGACTAGGGAGGTTGTCCTTCCCCTGTACACGGCGCTGGGCAGACCACATCTTGAGTACTGNGATGATCCGTATGGGTCCCTTCCAACTCATAGTATTCTGTGATTCTGTGATTCTGTGACATCTTTCATATCTGTTCTCTTTTTCCATAGTAAACTATAGCACTGTAATTTTAGTATCAATTGCTGCAATTTCCCTCAGCAATGTGGGTAGGTATCACTAACTACTTCATAAAATGATCTCCCAGCAGACCTGCGTGAGATAAAAATTCTATGAAAAATGTGAATGGTGACTAAGATTGCATATCAAACCCCATTTTTCTTATGTGACCTAATGAGCATAAGCCTAATGGTTTCCTACCAGGTCACAGGACACCAGGTGTTTTATTCCATAATATTTGCAAGTAGAAAATCAATTCTACTTACAAAATCACTTCTAACTCTTAGTACTCCCTGTTGTTGAAGCAACACTAAAAAATAAATTCTTCTGAAGATATATAGATGCAAGCTTCAAACACAGGCATTTTGAATACATCACATCCTCAAGACAGTAAGTTTGCACTAGCACAGAAATATTTCTATGCTCAGCGCAGAATTGGCTGGGAATGAGGAGCCCCAGTTCTGTGGGTTTCACATCATGGTACAGTAGATGGTACTCTGGAGCAGGGGCCTGCAGAAGTCATGTAGAAGGACTTCAGATAAATTTATAGGCTGTCAGGAAGAAGTCTTTCTACTTTCCTTACATTTTTTGAGGTTCATCAATTGTTACACAAAGTGACTAAATAAGATTGAACTTCTCTGGATGTTTCCTCTTTCCAAGAGTTGTCTGATTTTTGTTATAGCTTGAACATTTGATTGACAAATTAGAAGCATGAGATTGCTGTTTGATGCTCATAAATCACTTGTCATGGTGCTGTGCAGTGCTTGACTGCACAGCAGTCAAGATACAGTGTTTCAGCCCCATTTTGGAAAGTTAGTGATTGAAACCAGAACAGACGACTATCCGTTGCATGAATTTTTGGGGCGAAGAGTGAAATGTATAGTGAAATGTTCAACTAGAACCTGACCCTGAAATGCACCTATTCCTGCAGAATATGGAATTACATTATTTTTAATATTTAATCAGCTGTAGATGCTCCTCAATGGGTTTGAATTTTCAGTTGAATTCTTTGGCTTGTTTCTAAAATGCTATTGCTATTCAATTTTAATTCTATTTCATGTGAGTTAGGGGATTAAGAGGATGAAATGGGTAGACTTTTTTGATTATCATTTACCTAGAATGAAAGCTGAAATGCTTCCTAAATCTTGTTTGTACTGTAAAAAGTGTATTAACTAGTGAAAATCTAGAGATTTTTAAAAATATTCATTATCTGCAGGAATCACCACCTTCCACGATAGTAAATCTCAACAGTGGGAATTCTGTAAAAGATTCAGAGGTTTATTCTTTTTTCTATAGTTATAAGGACTTTAGTTAGCTAAGAGGAGGGAAAAAGCAAACACACTCTGCTTTACACACAGAGATTCTTTGAAAAGATTTCTACATATAACCAGATATTTGTGTAATAGAGTTTACCTGCAAAGTCGCCTTAGGAGAAAAATCTGGTTCTCAAAAGCAATGATTAAAGTCAAGTGCTTCTCACGAAGTCTCCATGGAAGGGCTATTCCCCTTCATATCTATCCTGTGGAAAAGTACAAGATAGCCTAAAAGTTGTATTAATATAATAGACCAAGCTGGTCTATTATATAAAAGGAGAAACTGGAGGTTGGAAGAAAATAAATTTTAAGAAGTCTGTGACCTCCTACAAGTGGCAATTGTCTGTGATAAGTATCGATAAATGTTCTTTTTTCATGGAAATTGAACAAATTACTTGTCCAGTGCCAATTTAATACTGAGTGGGAAGAGCAAGTTTCACAGTGAACATTTTAATGAATATAAAATTTTAATGAATATAAAAAAAAATACAGAGTGACCTAAAAATTCATAGTCATTGTAATATCTGTCTAGAAAAATGTCATTTTTCTTATGTTTGCATTAGTACAGTCTCTCTAAATGTATTTCAGATGTCACTTTGAAATTGCTGACTACCTCCACCTCCATAAAGGGACTACAGAAGTTGTTTAAATTTTCCTAGTTTTGGTGGGGAACACCAATGCTCTGGTACTTTAACTTATGTGTTTCTCCTTGCTACTGGCAACCAGCAGTGAATAATTGCAATCAGTATTGCTGAGCTGCAAGACAGAGTTATCACACAGAGTACCCTTTTAAAAGCTTAGTCTTGTTCTGACAGGGAAAGGATGTGTCTGTGTGCAACCTGGCAGGTCCCTCCAACTGGAAAAGGGAAAGGAGGAGTGCAAGGGTGAGAACTATTCTCTTTTCCTGGCAGTCTGGTATTATATATTTCTTGAAAAAGGTACTGGTTGCTCAACTGAACTGAGACAAGTAGACAAAAAGAAAGACTTTATGAATTAATTATCTGGAATCTTTTGGTTGAGGTGGTATTAGAATTTCTATGTTTATCCATCAAGCTGACCAGATCTTCTATTACTGTTCTGATGAGTCTGTGGTCCTCTCGAAAGTGCCCATGTCTGCAGGACAACTTTGGGAAACTGTCTTTATGAAACAGAAATGTTTCCTCTGTCTGACTCTTACTGCATAGGAGTTAAATGTGACTCCTGGACAATGAACGAAATGTTAACGTGCCAAAACTCTTTCCAGCTAGGAAATACTTGAAGATAACCAAGACCACAGTGCGGTCAGTCAGACTAGGGAAGTTATCCTTCCCCTGTACTCAGCGCTAGTCAGACCACATCTTGAGTACTGTGTCCAGTTCTGGACTCCCCACTTTAAGAAGGATGTTGAGCTGCTTGAGAGGGTCCAGAGAAGAGTGACATGGATGGTGAAAGGACTGGAGAACAAGCTCTATAGGGAGCAGCTATGGGAATTGGGCTGTTCAGCCTGGAGAAGAGGAGGCTCAGAGGTGACCTCATTGCTTACAACTACCTGAGGGGAGGTTGCAGCCAAGTGGGTGTGAATCTCTTCTCTCAGGCTGAGAGAACAAGAGGACATGCCCTTAAGCTACGCCAGGGGAGGTTTAGACTGGATGTTAGGAAGAGTTTTTCCACAGAGAGAGTGATTGCACATTGGAATGGACTGCCCAGGGAGGTGGTGGAGTCACCATCCCTGGAGGTGTTTAAGACAAGACTCGATGAGGAGCTCAGTGACATGGTCTAGACGGTGGGAGGCTTGGATGGACAGAGTGTGGTGGTGCCCGTGGTTCTATGCTTGTGTTCCTGATCCTTGGGTGGGCGTTCGCTTGGGAGTTGGACTAGATGATCCTGTGGGTCCCTTCCGACTCGGAATAACCTGTGAACCTGTAAACCAAAGGATGACAGAGAAAAGAGAAAAAAAACCAAAGAGAAAGGACTGAACAGAAATTGATAAAGGAAGAACAGTTTGAAGAAGAGGGCTGAAATATGCAAGACTCCAAAAAGAGCTTCAAAAGACAGATAGTTTCCCTGAGTCTTGAGCAATAAAATCAAATGGAAAAATAAGAAGGAATTCAGAGAAAGGAAAGAATATGCTTGGAAAATGAAAGGAAAGGGGCTAGATGACAATTTAAACAAAAGTATGTAGAGAGTAAACCAGCAAGGAAACTTGTCTGTAAACATGAAAAAAGATAGAGCATACAGGACTTGGGTGGACAGGGAGGTGGAAAGGGATAGGTGGCAGATGGGTGGCTTTGCCAAGGCAACATGTGCATCTTTACACTAATCTGTCTCTTTAAACTAAGCATGAGAACCAGTTTCTGAGAGTAAAGAACCTTCTCTGGTGCAGCATCAGGCTTTCCATGGGGTAGGTTGATGCAGTAAGATGACCTTTGGTGAGAACTACTCTGGCATGAGATGAGAATGTTTGGCCAGGCATAGGGGTCTGGGTGTCAGTGGTGAAGTGGTTGCCCTTGGCATGGAGCTGCTCCTCACTGTATGCAGGTTGGCAGACAGATATGAGGAGTGCTGCCAGGTTTTTGCCTGATCAATGCACATTATTAAATCCTTGCTTTCATGAAGACTCAGTTACAGCAGGGATTGCTTTAAAATAATTAGCAGCAAATTTCCTCCTTGTAACAAGAGAAATTTAATCTAAGCAAGAGCCAGCAGCTTCATATCCTGTCTCCCTGAAAGTTCCTGCCCGGCTCAGATCAGATACTCTTCTTCTCAGATGCTTACTGAAACCAGATCCTTTGCTACTGTACTCCATAAGCAACACTGAACTTGCCTCCTCCAGGGGAGCTTTTGTCTCACCTAACTCACAGGGAAGATTCCAGGTTTTCTATATGTCTGGGGTTTTTTTTCCCCCCAGTACATATACAAAGCTCATAGAAGTAATTGTTTGTTTCTTTCAATCCACTCACTCGAATGTCACTGCATTCCTAAGAGATACTATGAGCAAGGACTGACCTCTGCTTAACCTTAGAAACTTGTGGGGCTGCAATTGAGAAGCACAGGGTTTTAGGTGCAAAGACAGACTTTGTCTCACGTTCAGAAAATGTTCCGACTGGTTCAGCTTGAAATTCTTTGCACCAGTACTTTTTCTTCTATTTACTTTACATCGCACTGCAGGTTCTCGGCTTTTCACGTATCAAAAATGAGTCACTTAGGGGACTCAAGATGAAAAAGTGGAAGGTAACATAAAAAAGCCCCTTGACACCATGATGGGCAGTGATGCCTGCCAGTATCTGCAGTGGTGTAAAGCACCAGGACATACTGGCAAAGGCTAACACTAGAGTTAGGTCTCAGACTGCCAGATGCCCTCTCTCATCAGAGGAGAGGCCAAAACTGCCCCTTGCTGTTTCCTGAGAGGATCTGTAGAGATCAGCTCCTTATCTTGTCCTTGGTGCCTATAACTGAGATAGCACTGAGGCCCTGCAGGAGGACAGACAGCCTGAACACATCTTAGGGGTGGCTCTGAAGCCAAGCAATATTCACTAAATATGTCACCTGTATTTTCCATCTGTTCTTTCTGTATTCTCACAGTAAGTACTAAGTACTTCTTCCTGAACACATCTGTACAAAGTTAGAAACAGTCTTTGAAAACCAGGAGGACCCTCTGTTTCCTTGTGTGTTAGCAAAAGGAGAAAGGAGAAGGAGACCTTCCTTGGCCTTCCGTCTTCTATTTGTCATGTTTTTTCGCCCCCTGTTTTATTATTATGACGTGTTCAGACTATCTCCAAATTAAAATTAATCCACCCTAGCTTTTCCAGCTAGTTTTAATTAGGGTTTCAATCAGTGTTCGTAATACATGCAGCCAACAAATTCTTATTTAAATGCATAGAAGCCATTCTGATTCATTACCAAGGCAGACTTCATGTTATCATCTTTTGTTGTCAGGCTTAAACTTTTGACACAGGTTATTATTTTACAAAGCATTTAAATTATTAAATAAAAGAATAATATGACCACATGACAAAGTCCCTAGAAAATTGCTTTTATCTACTTAATAAAATTTAAAATAAGCAAATAACTCTTAATCAAATATTTCATCCCAAAATTCTAAGTTCAGCACCTCATAAACAGAGATGTTCATACCACCTGCGGCACATACAGCACCATTTATACCATGTCTAATAGATGCTACTTTTTCTTCAGATATGTAAGGATTAAAGAATATCAAGTGCTGAGTACCAGAATGGGTAATCAGACATGAAGATAAATCATGCCTGTACAGACTTTACTATCACACAGAGAACAGCTGCCCCTTCAGTCCATTTACAGAGGACACAAATTTGGGCAGGAGTGTCAATCTGCAGGAGAGCAGGAAGGGTCTGCACAGAGATCTAGACAGGCTGGATTGATAGGTCAAAGCTAATCGTAGGAGGATTGACAAGGCAAAGTGTTGAGTCCTACACTTGTGTCATGACAACCCTAGGCAGCACTACAGGCTGGGGACAGACTGTCTGGAAGGCTGCCTAGTGAGACGTGGGTGTGCTGAACATAAGCCAGGTGACCAAGAGGGCCAATGTCATCTTGGCCTGTATCAGCAATAGTGTGACCAGCAGGACCAGGGAAGTGAGTGTTCCCTTGGACTTGGCACTGGTGAGACCACACCTCAAATTCGGTGTCCAGTTCTGGGTCCCTCACTACAAGAGAGGCATTGAGGTGCTGGAGCATGTCCAGAGTAAGCAATGAGGATGGTGAAGGGTTTGGAGCACAAGTTTTATGAAGAGCTGCTGAGGGAGCTGGGTTTTTTTAACCTGGAGACAAGTAGGCTCATGGCAACAAGTAGGCTTGTTGCTCTCTACAGCTGCCTGAAAAAGAGATTGTAATTGTAATGAGGAAGGGGGTGGCGGGTAGAGGTGGTAGGGGGCAGTCCCTTCTCTCACGTAACAAGTGAAAAGATGACAGGAAATGGCCTCAGGTTATGGCAGGAGATGTTTAGATTAGATCTATAGGAAAACTTTTTCAACAGAATGATTCTCAAGCATTGGAACCGGCTGTCCAGGGAAGTGCGGGAGTCATCATCCCAGGAGGCATTTAAAAGACGTGTGAATGTGGCACTTAGGGACATGTTTTGGAAGTGAACATGGCAGAGCTGGGTTAATGATCTTAAAAGTCTTTTCTAACCTTAATGATGTTGTGCTTCTGTGATTCTATGGTCACTATTGCCGACTACAGGGCTCAGAAGTAGGATTCTTTCTGACAGTGAGCTTCCAGGAGATTTTCACGGATTTTAACTCTGAAAATGAGAAGTTAATGGTAGCTGGTTGTAAATATTTTCAGCGAAGGGAGCAGGCTGAAGGGAATTGTCTCATGGGTTATTATTTTAAATAAGCTAGTTTTTCCTAGTTTGACTTCTCTTCGGAGTGTCCCCAGGGTTTATGGTAGTCTACTAAATTAATTTTAATACCTTGAATGTACATAACAATTACATATGCTCAGAAGTGCCTCAAGGTTCACAAATGCTTAAGAGTTTGTGCCAGTTCAAATGGGTTGCTCTACAGGGTAAGGAATTAATTCTAAGAGCCTGTATCAGCTACAAAGAAATGCAAAAGAGAGATAATTATTTGGTCTGTCAGTGTTCTTTGACAGAAACTCTGTGGCTTAACAGTGAGAATAATTCCCTGAAAAGAAAACTGCACAACAAAAGAAAGGAAATCCATTCACAGGCAAGGGTATTTACTATTAGGTATAAAAAAAGACTTCTGCTACTTGTCTAAGCCTGGAATGAAGCTGACACTTGTCATAAAGCAGCAATCAATGTATTCAGCAATCTCCCAATCCTCCAGGCTCCACGAGAGTTTTAAATGATACAGTGTTACAATTGATAATCTGATATAGATTTTCTAGGTTTAGCTTCTCCTGTGATAAGTAGAGTTAGTCTGTTGAAAAAATGTTTAAGCAATTGTTTTAAATGTGTCAAGCTCCATATGTCCTTCCATCAAGACAGAGGAGATACAAATGATGGCTAGAACATGGTCGATACACTACATATTCAATATCATATTACAATCTTCTGGGCCAAAGAAGCTTATTTAAACCATTTCAGTAAAGCTTTCATATCAGAGTGATCTCTCCTTGCCACTACTCATTGAATTCAAAGTCAATTGAAGTCCTGTGGAGGAGTTTTTCTGGTATTTTATGTGCTTTGGGAGAAAACCATACACAATATTGTAGGTTGTAACAAAGATAAAAGGTGACAGAGAGGCTTTAAAACACAGTCAATAACAGATAGAAATACATAAACAAGAAAATAAGAACTGTATGATGGCCTGGTAATACGTATCACAGTGGACGACTGTGTTGTACAGTGTACTGAGTAAGGAATGAAATGATCTGTCATTTGAACTATAAAATCAGTTTATGGGCTTAGTTAAATTAATTTATGGCTGCAATCAATCCTATTAATTGCTCAGCATGGAGTATGGAGAACAGCAACACCCTTGACTTGAGAGTTAACATATTATAGAGAATTTAATTTCAGTGTGACAGTAAGTATAAACTTATTCACTGACCAAGAAGATAAATTTATAACATTATGGGGTTCCTTATTTAAATAGGTGTCTGAAATCTGTTACCAATTTATCATTTTGATTGCACTGACAATGAAGCATGCAGCAATCTCATGCAATTGTAACATAACTTAGACCTGTTATTCAAATAATTTTTCAAGCCTAATATTAAAGTCATTTGCCTGAGCATGTAATTTTATACCCTGCTGGTACTTCCATTGGTTTATGCAGAATCAATATATTTAAACTAAAGGGTTTGGAGCACTTTAATTTCAGGTAATATAAATTCTACTGAGATTTTAGTTGACATTATCTGAGGTATGCAAAGCATATGGGAGCCTTTATCTATTTTAAGATACACTTTGTATATCATTACGTAAGCAGAATTAGATGACCAGGTCCACAATTCATATAATGATTCTTTCAATTGACAATTTGCCTGATACTGACAGAATTTAAAGCCATAGATGGCTATGAAAATGGCCCAGTGTCACCCAACTATGACAGGGCTGCTACTGTTCTGCTGGCATCCTAAAATGGGCCTTTCTTTGAGGATGTGGGTAGAGGAGACCCTGTGGTCCCTCTGGAGAGCTTTTTGGCAAGCCTCTCCAGGAAGCATGTGGCCTTCATACAAGTCTGGAAGCCTTCCACCCTAGTGGCATTTTGGTGTGTCTTTGGCAATCATGCAGCGCACAGGAGTCACACATTTAGCTTTACAGTCTTATTGCCACAGAAGTGAACATACAGAAAATTTGGGCAGTGGAACTCAATTAAAAAAAAAAGCCACTAAAACCCCACTAAACACAAAACCCACTGTCCTAGTTTAGGGTTTTTTTCCTCTGGCAGTGAGGGGGTTAACAGCTCAGCTCTTGCTTGGCCTCCTGTCATTGCCACGGAAATCAAGGTTAGAGAGATAAAGATGCCTGTGTGAATAAGCATATTTGGGAGCAAAGAAAAAAGTTAGTAACAAGGTGTAGATTGCCAGAGCAGGGCCTATGTGGAGAAGCTGAAATCTATGAAGGCACGACTAGGCTGGCCAGAGAAGGGGTAGGGAGGATTCCAGGCATCCTGCTGCTGCTTGTTGAATGGACCATGGTGAAAGCAGATTATCTGCCTGCAAACCTGTGGAATAGAGAGACAGGAACCAGTGATGCAGAATCCACCTGAGCCCACGATTGAAANTCTGGCATCCAGCCAGGGTCAAACCACAATACCCACAAAACCTCACATGAATCCTGGGAGTCTGGCTTTGTGTCTGAGTGGTGCTGACAGTTACGGTTCTGTACTCTGAGCACTTACGTCAGTTTGCAGTTGACAAGAACAGGATTAGATCAAAAAGCAGAGAATTAAAACTAAGCTGCATTAACAGTTGATTGCTTTCACCAAGCAAACCATCTTGGTTTATTCAGTAATGATTTTTACTTTTTTTTGCTGTTGCATTCATTTTAGATATGGTTACTTCCTAGAAAATAATTATCCTGCCTACATATTTTCTTTATTCAATGAACAGATAAAGTCAAAACTGCTAAGAATAAACTTAGGCATCTGATAGAACAAAATATTCAATATTGGTTTTGTGCAAGAGTTTCCAAAGGTTGACGCTTTCATCTATAAGCAAATAATCTGTAATTGTTAGACAGGTCTTGTGAAGAGATGTTTGTTTAAGTCACAAACCATAAGGTTCAATAGAGTGTAATTATCCCAAAGGCTGCTCTCTCCATCATGCTCCCACAGCTATAAGTGTATACAGCTGGGGAGTATATTCAGAATAAAAATCTTAACAATGATCCATGAGCATAAAGGAAGCTTCTATTACTAGAAAAGCAATACAGTGAGATGACATGAATGGTGTGGGCTGGAGAGAGCTGTCACTGACTGCAGTTCTGCTTCTCTTCTGTCATGTGGCAATTCATAACTTTCAGCTTCAACTTGGTATATCTGAAGAATATTTCAATGTCTCTTAATTATGTGCATATTTCCCAACATTGTTGTATTCTGTGCCCTAAGACATTTACACAGAAGAATAAATCTTGCCTTTTCAGATGTCCTGTAAATACAAAGCACTTGCATAATATGAGATGCCTTCCCCAATGGAGTAAATAAAGTGAATGGAAGTGGCAACTTATGATTCTGTGCAGCAGTAAAGCATTGGATTCACTTAGTGAATATATATTCAGGAAAATATATAGTATTTTAACTGTTTCATGTATCTAATGTTAAGGTATGACGAACACATTCTCTTATGTTATGGGAGACCATCGTGAGCATATAAACAGCACAGTAACTTACATTCCAAAAAGGTGGAAGGGTGTAGGGAGGTATTATTACCAATCAATGTTTCAAAATATGAGAGTAATTATTACAGTAGGATGCAGAAAGGCAGCTGGTGGAAATACAGGGGAAGGGCAAAAAGCTCAGGGAATGGGAAAGAGTATGACCCTTGATTGCTTAGTCCTTAATGACAGAGAGCAGCAGTGTTTCTGTCATAGCAGAAACATGTTGGGTTTTCTGATGATAAGATGGTACTTCTGTCAGTTCCCTCTATTGCTTGTCTCTTATAGAGGCCCAAGATTTGTCTGACAGGCTTCCCTCTTGGGTTGTTTATAACAAGAAAAAATAACCCATATAGGAGCATTCCTACTGTGCCCCTTGTCTCTCGCAGCCATCTTTAGGATCATCACAGAAATTCTCTAAAATATGCATTCAAGACCTTCAAGCCCTTAATGTGAAACTGATACTATGTACTACACACATATGAGTAAAATTTCTGGTTTTCCTTCAGTTTTCCTTCTTTTTAGGGAAATTAAAAACACAAATACAGCAGGTGAAAGACATGATCATCACCATTAGCCTCTCACCTGTTCTGCTCCTCCATTGAATAAAATTACAAATAGGAGAAACCTGCCTGCTGAAGTAGGAATGGACTTGTTTTGGAAGTGAGTTTTGTGTCCTGTGTTTGGAAATGATGTACTACTACCTGCTGACCAGACCTCTTGGAAGCCAGCCACTGGACATCGGCAAAAAGTGAGTAAACCTGTTCATCAATGCAGCAACAACACTGAACCAGGTGTTTTCTGCAAGAGTGCTGAGGGATTGCTCTTGAACAGTAATTGCTCACTGAGTGAGGGCTAAAAAGATTTCTTGTTACTCTTGGAAAATAATTTGTTGTCTGGAAATGGCTGGTTTTTGTTGCATGCAAAGCAGATTGCAAGTACAGTTAAGCACTACTGTTCAGAATTCATGATGTATTGTTACAAATACTGCAGTGTGGGATACAGAAACATAAAGAGAATTATGAATAATGTTGTGGAAATTACCCAGGAAAAGAGAGATTCAAGCTAATTTAAAGAAAAAAAGTCTAATTGACTGTAACTTGAGACTTCTAGGCTTTTGTCTGCCAAACTGAAAGATTTGGGGGGTTGGGTGGATTAACACCACATTTGGTGTTAATGCTGTTTTCCAGGGGGTTCATGAATGATTATAACCCCCTTGTTCTTTCCATGTAATTAGTGGGAGGAGATGTTTACTTACTTTGGCTTACTTTTTGGCACTATAACATTTTTACACAAATTATTTTTACAAAGAATGGTGATATGGACTCATTCTGCCTGTGCTAGCACATTGCACGCTTTGCCTGATCACAGAGTGGGTCTGCCTCACATAAGGGTGACTATATTCTCACCCCTGCTTAACAAAGGAGAACATTCTTGTTAGAAAAAAATTCATTTGAAAGAGGAAGATGCGTATGTATGTTGTTTCTGTGAGAAGTTTTGAGAAATTTATTGCAAGTATTGGTATCTTAACAGATATTGCTCTTGTACAAGTATCTTGGGCCTACCTCGCATCCATAAATTAACTCTCTAAACATGTGAACACTAGGTAGCATTCTAGAGCAAACAGAAATAAAACTGAAACAGAGGGTTTAAAAATTAGAGTACTAAACATTGTATTACTGAGAAATAAATATTCTCTGTCTCACAATTGACCGAGATTAATTATACAAAATATTTTAAAAATATTTCCCAGGATGATACTTATTTCAACATTCTGTACAGATACTTTAACCTTGAAGAATAGTTGCTCCCAACACTTGGGGTGTGCCTCTGGTAGCAGTTTGCCTTGAATACCTCTGCAATGTCACTGTCCTGTTTTTTAATGTTACAGTTTAAAAATAGTCAAAGCCTTAATTATGCTGTAAAATTACTACTGGATTGCACTTCATACTGGACACCTGCACTCTATGCAGTCACTTTGATTGAGACTAAGGTGTAGCAGGAAGTATTCTGGCATTTACTCTCAAGAATGTGGTTCATTTCTTTGTTACAGTGTGAAAAATAATGATGGGTTTGGGCATACGAACTGGAAAATAGAGAGACTTTTCATCCTAGGCTTGTGTGCTGGCAGTTGAAGAATGTCCTGTTCAGATGCTGACCACAAAATATCTGTGCACTTATGTCTCTATGACATAAGCAGACTATGATAAGGGGATAATACTGTTTTCATACCACTTGCATTGGCAGATTGTGTTTATTCCCTGATGGAAGTGGGCTGGAGGGCATGAAGGTTGGCTAGAGCAAGCATAGGCTAGCTCTTGAGGATCTGAATTTCCACATCACTTTCTTTGGAAGTGTCTTTGGATGCCTTGACAGATTGGTGTCTTATGTACATTTATATTATTACTAATAATAGACTTCACCGATTCAATTTTTGGTCTCTGCTTTCAGTGATGAAGATGACCAGTCTCATGGGTTTCTGAATCAGGCCTCTACTGAAAGGGACAAAAGAATATATTCCAAATTTTAATTGAATTACTTTTGAATTCAAAAATTTAAAAAGCCCTAAAGTATCTTTAACAGACAGCCCTTTGGTTGTGGCTTGACATGAATTTAAGTATTTGAATAGACTTCTGCATGAAGAAATGTAACTTATTATCAGGCCTCCAAATAATTGATCACCATCTCCATAAGGAATTATTCTTCAACACCATTTGATTCTTCCAAATAACCAACGGTTATCTCTGTCACTGCCTATTAAGGGTGTAAACAAACATATAATAAATACATGTTTTAAATAGTTACTTCCTTGGGATAATTTATAATCGATATCATCAGGCAATCCAGTGATTAATTATCACATAATTTACTATTTTTAGATCCTATGACACAACTGTAATTTAGAAGAATTATATCAGGATAATTGACTTTAGATTACATGGTACAGTAATTCTCATAAACATCTTACGTTGTATACAAGTGTCTTGTGGGTATTTGGGACCTTGAAATCTGTTGGATGTGGTGACCAAAATGCCCTCCCCAGTGCCTGAGCTCTGTTCTGTGAACCTGAATGTATCATTCCCTTTAAGTCATCTGAAGTTTTGCCAGTCTTCATTTCATCCCTTGAATTTTGTTCCAATCTTGAGAATACTACTTTTGCTTCTATAACCTTCACTAGTTCTTCTATCAAAAGGTGGAATCAATTTGCTATTCATGGCAGTTTTGTATAGTGTACCCCATTTTGATTTTTTTCTTTATTTTTTAAATTATCTATTTAAAACACTAACTTTGTTCACTATATCAAAATCTGCTGAGAGGTAAAATTGTGTATTTGTGTCAGGTGACCAGATACTTAATCAATTTACAGACTCACTCATAAGGATCATGAAGTCCAGCTCTTAAATTAATGACCCATAGGGGAATCAAACCCACACCTTTGGTGTTATTAGCACTACGCTCTAACCAACTGAACCAATCTCAGGGCACCTTAGAACTCTTGTGTAAGACAACATAACAGCTGTCAGAGTATCTATCTCAGTGTATTTAGTTTCATTTCCCTAAATAAATGAGTATTTAAAAACATTCAGTAGAGGCACTTATTCTGTTTCTGAATTGATTTCTGCTGGTAATTGTTATAGGTATGGAAACTATTAAGATATTTGAATGTCATTAAAATAGTGTTTTAGTGCAGGATTTCTAGATACTATCATCTCAGGGATGTTGTCTTCCTTTTACTATGCAAGATCTCCATAGTCTGTTAAATTGTAACATTAGAACTGTCAGTTCTAAGGCTGTTAATTTCTGTTGTATGTTACTTTGTACTGTGTTGCACGTCAGTATTCAGTTGGCCTCAATAATTTCATGTCAGTAACCAAGTATCTAATCTACACCATTCTTCCTTAAGACCTTTAATTCTGTTCTTCAGAAGAAGCTTTCAGTTTGTATAGGAGCAAATGATAAATCAGTGCTTTCTTGTATTCTGTACCGTGTTCATCAGGCTGGTAACAACTTGGAGACTTTCTAATGTGATGTAAAACAAATAATCTTAACCTCTCTCTAATGTGCAAAAAACATACTTCTTACAGCCTAACGAAAGTAGAGATTTAAGTGATTGTGAAATTACCCATGAACTTCAGGGTTTTTTTCTTAAGCCAGATGACACTAGTAAATTTTATTCCTTGTGAAGTTTCACCCATCATTATCTATAACCCTATACTTGCCAGGCTCTGTGACAGATGTGCTCCCATCCTCTTACAGAGAGCACTCACATATGAGGGGAGACACTGAGTATAAGCCCGTGTGGTTGTTGCTGCAACAAGTATAAGGACATGCTTTTAGAAACTAACATAAATTTTATATTCTCCTACTTGAATTACAGTTCTTCTCAGTTGCTCTATAGAAAGAAGTATGACTGTGATATCATCACCCCAGTGAAGTGACAGGGTTATGCATGATGCAGATTTGTGAACCAGCTTGCACTGATTGTGCAGTTGCTTTTTATTTGAGTTTCCAAGATAAATGTCTGCCATTGAATTTGTAGTGTTCCTTCCTCTAATATGCAGGGTATTGCTTTTTTTTCTGAAAGTGCATACATACCACATCACAAGTCAGTGTGGGATGTTAGAGAGTTAATCACGTACAGGCTGGTCTGCTTTGGGTCCTAAGTGTTAAAATCTCATCTAAAACCTCTTCTTGAAAAGAAACCAAGCCTAAAGGTCCCAGATTTTCAAAAGTGTCTGTACTCTTAATGAAAACCCTACCCTTCAGATGACTTTGGTATCCTCTGACATTTGATGTTGAACTCTACAAATGCCTGAATTCCCTGAGCACAGCACTCCTGCAAAAACTGACACTGCCTGAAGCAGAGTCTCAAAGTCATGCTGAGGTCCCCGAGGCACTGAAGTGAACTCAAAATAGAGATTCCTCCACTTTCCCTCTTAGTAGAGCCAAGCTGTTTAGCTGTGCTGTGACTGCACCTGCCCCTACTGCTCCTGCATGCCTGTCTGTCTTCAGGAAACCCTGCAAGGCAGTCATATTGGGTCTGGTTAACTTTATCCTACTCAGGTTTACTAGCACAGCTGGAAACTCTGTGGTCAGTGGATGTGACAGCTGCCTCTGACAGGGCAGTTGGGTTTTCTGGAAATAGGGCTTCTTACAGGCCAGTGCTGCCACATCCTGTCTTGAATTGTTGAATATCATTCAAATCCTGATGACTCTATACATTATGGTACTGGGTACCCTGGATAATGTATGGCCTCCTTTTTTTCACAGTGGGCTTTACATATCTAACTCCAGTTAATGACTCCCAGGGTAGGTTCCCAAACTAAGGGAGACACTGGACTGAATGGAGAGGAAGATTTATCATTGAGTCATTACTGTGAAACACTGAATTTCATTTATCAGCCTACTCTAGAATTGTCTATGAAAATTGTTATAGCAGTGAAATATCACTTGATAAGGGTAATGAATATTACTGAAATTAGATCTGTATGCCTTGAGTGTGCTATGTTAAACTTAGATAACCCGATCATTCAAGTTGCTTTTTATGAATGTGATAGCCAAGCTGGCAAAAGTTGGAGCAGTAGGCAGTCTGCCTTTAATACCTCTGCAATGTCACTGTCCTGTTTTTTATTGTTACAGTTCGGGTGTGTGGATTTATTCACAAAATCTGAATAATTCATGTCCAGTAAATGTGAATTCTGTCTTAAGGAGAGAATTCAGAGTGAGATAGTTGAAGATGCTTTTATGTACTATTAGGGTCAGTGTTTGGGATAGATTGTCTCTTACTCTGACAACCTTTCTTCAATCAATAAGGATGAAGGTTTGTTTCTTTTTTAAATGCTATGTGGTTCTGATAGGCACTTTTCCATAAGCAACTAGGAATCAGAGCACAGGCTTTTAGATAGTGAGCAATTTGTAGAGTTACTCATGGAATAGCTTATGGTTTAATGGACTCCTGGAAGTCATCTTGTCCAGTCTACTTCTCAAAGCAGGACCAATATCAAATTTGGATCATACACTTTATAATTAAGTCACTATTTAAAATGTTTGCTATATATGCTTGCGATGCATATTATATGGCATACAGTATACACATTAATTTTATATAGCATATTAATCACAAGAAATTATACATACACGACTATGATAACAACCCATAATTCAGCCCATCCAAAACCCATTTTGAGTGCTCACTTGTTGGCCTTTCTTCCCTCTCTGTCAGAGGAGAGAGACCAATCTCTGCCAAGTAACTGGAGGAGGGTGTGACAGTTTTTCTTATTGATAATGCTGCAGTTTGAGCAAGTCACCTAGAGATGGGTAGTCTAATCCAGTTCCCTTCTTGTCCTGAGCCCATGTGGCTTTGACATCTTCCTAAACTGTGTACTTCAGTGTCACAGATTCTTATAGTCTCACACGAAGTCCCCCAGACTGCTCAGAGGACTAATTTTTTTTTTTTAATAAAAAGACATAAAGGTATAAAAAGGTAAAGAGTTGTCCTGACAGATGCACTAAGGCATCATGATACAGGCTGATGATTTTTGATGCTTACCTCTCTTTGGGTCACTGAGTCCAGGTGTCCTCTGGAGACTACCACCACTCTGTCACAGGAGGCTATGTGCCTCCCCTGGGCACATCGCACAGAGCTAACAGAGGACTGGAGAGCCATCTGTTAGTGGATGTGCCCTTTGGTTGCTCCTGGTCTGTTGGAATTGCCACAGAAATAGCTCCCTGTGTTTTAGAAAGGTTTTGGTTTGCTCAGGGAAGGGTTTCTGACTTACAGAATTGTTTTTTAAAGTTAGATTTAAAGTTGCCTTGTTTTGTGATTGCTTTGTAGGTGGTGAACACTGGCTGTAAGGTGGAGAGGATTTTTTTTTAATTTCTCTTTCCATTAATTGCAAATTCTAGACTGTATTACTGTTTAGTGATCATGACAGTATGTCCAGCTTATTACATGGTTTGTGGGTGATGACAGTGAGAGTGGAAAACTAGCAGAACTGATTTGGAGAGCTTCAATGTGGAAAGCAGGGCAGCACTGTATGGTTTAGCAGCTGCAAAGCTATCAACACTGACCCTCAAAAGCCTCCTTGAATACCCATTTTTACAAAATGATCTAGGCATTGTTCAGAAGGGGGGGGTTTGTAAAGGTTTTGACTCTCCTGGAAAGTGAATAATTTTCTTTAGCCAGTGAGCAAACAGTATGCAGTACTTCAGGAAAACCCTTTTGTGTTGCTGTCTGAATGCAGAGTTGCCCAGTTACAAATTGGATGGACGTTCTTGGGGTTTGTCATCTGAGGTAGTGATTCTTGTGATGCTTAACTACAACTGTGTAGCTGCAATTTATAGTATCATCTGTAACAGAGAGGTACTCTACGGTCAATTACACTCATATTTGTTTTCTCATCGAGTAAAAGGAAATAATTATTTATGCCAAACAGTAAAACCAGTTTTGTAAGGAAAAGCTTCACCACTGGTTCTTTACTGAAAGACACTATCATTTTTGTGGGCTGAGAGCATTTCCTTCACAGCTGAATCTCAGCTTAGAAAATGTGCTTACAGTACATGAATTAAGCAGATAAATCCACCAATCCTGTCCTTATTTAGTGGCACCCAATTATTACAATGCTTGTCAAAAGTAACAGCCAAAACAAATTGTTGATTTGGTTTTATTCTAGATGTTGCAGCCACCAAATGAGTCGTGAAACTACCATTTTATTTTTTGATGGAGGCAAAGACTCATTTTGGTAAATAGCTACCATGAACTTTAATGTATTTGCAGAGCAATAAGAGTACATTAGTGTCTGCTGCATCAGCTTGCCCAGCCACTCTGGATGGTTACTCAGCTGACACAAATGATAGTATTAGAGCATGGGAAGTAATATCAGCTGTGGTGATGGTGTAGCTTCATTTGAAAGAACTGACTAAAAGGTGCATCAATTTCTCTCTATTGCTTATGATCCTTGTTGCATGCCTAGCAGTGTATGTTCCAACATTGCTAATTCAGGCTATGAATTTGATTGTAGTAGTGTAACCTGAGCATGAAATGCTATTTAAACATAATGGTCCAGTTAGTTTTTACTTTGAGCGTGTGAAGGCTGTAAAGAATCATTGGACACTTTTTATTGTTTTTTGTGGAGTGTCTAATGTGCTGTCAGAGCTACACAAATAATAATAATGAACAATAATTACCACAGGTAAGTGAATCTGTGGCCAAACTACAAGCAGTGCAGATACCTCCTCTGACAGGCAGTGAGATTTGGCCACAGAGATGTAAATAGTTAAGGCTTAGAGATGCAATTGAAATAAAATTTTTCTTAGGATCACAGGGGGAAAAAATAGCTTTTAGAGGATTTTATGGCTATAGTAGATCTTTATAGTGTCAACAGGCTGGAAAAATGTTTTAGTACAGGCATGTATCTTTGGGGTTATCTGCTGATAAGAAGTAGGAAGACTGCAAACATTATAAACCACAAAAGGGATGAATGCTCAAAACAAAGTTTTATAGTTCAAACCACTTGACACAGAACAAAGAATCAGGGAGTGGCGTGGAGTTTTTAATTGTTGTTGGTTAGGAAGTTTTTTGGGTTTTTGTTTGTTTGGTTGGGGTTTTTTTAGTTCCATCCCATTTACCTTCTGGTTTTTTGTCCTGGACACTTTGAAGCAAGAAATACACTGTACTTTCTATTTAAGATATTTCATGCTTCAGTGCCTTCTTAGATCTTGGATAAGTCCTCTGATCCTGATAAACATGTTTCACAGCCTTTTTTGAATTTCAGTTTAGTGCAGAATCACTGAGGTATCATTTACTTTTTAAAAAGTACATTTGTGTGGGGAGAAAAGCACATTTCTGGTGAGAGAATTTTCTGAACGTCTCTAAATTTATTATTAATAAGAATTCATTTATCTGCTCTGGTCTTATCTTCTATGAATGCTTCTTTTGTGCCTTGACCATTTGTTGTTATACAGTTTTTCTACCAGGCTTTGGGCTTTTGATGATTTTGTGAAAGGCTCTATTACTACTTTTTTATATCTTTTGTGCTTGTTCTTCAAACTATTTGGCCTAGCTTGTGTTGTTACATTTAACCTGCCAGTGCTCATTCTCTTCTATTTTCCTCATTTGAACACCATGACAGCTTTTTAAAGGTCACCTTCTCCCTTCTGAAACTTTATCTAAAACACATGTAACTGATCAAAGCAACGATGCAGTAAGTTAAAGGTGAAGTCACTGCTGGTAAGTGAAAGTCGCAGTGGCAATGAGATATCCAGACAGGAGGGTAGAGCTCTGGGGTGGTCAGTAATTGAGATTCAAGAAGACTCAGAAAGCAGTTCAAAATGTATACTTTTCCTCTCTTTGTCACAGAATCACAGAATCAGTAAGGTTGGAAAAGACCATAGAGATCATCGAGTCCAACCTATCACCTATTACTTAACCTAGCCAAACCTGTTACCTGTCATCTCCTGACTAGAAATGTGAACAAATTGCTGTTGTTTTCTGTTGTCCTGAACAGAATAGAGTAAAAAAATGGCAATTGTAAATGAGCACAATTGCATCCAAAAGTCCCCCTTTATTCTGGTTTTCCTCCTCATGGAACCAAGACCCTCAAAGCTGGGTTATCCATTTGAGTCTAAAATGGAAAAAAACCACAGTTGAATGATATTAATACAATTCTTAGAGGGAAGACATACGTTGCAGCTGTGACACACTAGAGTGAAGGAATGCTGATTTTGCCAGACAATAATCTTGTATCAAGGAGCAAATGTAAATAAGTGTTATCTTGTATTGTATTACTGATTATGTTAAGACTATTGTTGCTTAATATGCTGAAAAGCTTCAAAACAGAGCATGCACATTAAAAATGTAGCACTAATAGGTGCAGCTGAGACAAATATAGAGAACAATTTTGGTTTTTTTTAAAATTTGAAAGTCTAGCAAGAATGCTTAAAAATGAAGTAGTGTTAATTTCCAGGATCAGAATTGGACTCATCCGCATAAAAGAAAACAAACATCCTGATGTGAAATGGCACCTGTACCTGCAGCATCTACTCAATTCTGACTCCACTTAGGAACATATAGAGTAACATCAAGATTTAACTTCAAATAATTTTAAAAATTGGAAATACATACTTGAATGAGCTTGAAATAGATGGGACACTGCTTCACTTAAAAAAAAAAAACCCAGAGTAACCAGCTATACCTCTCTACAAGCAGGGTTTAGGACATTGCTCTGTTACAGCCAAATATTTCAGCAAATTATTTCTCTGTGAACACCAGTTGGCATAAAACACTTCCATGGCTGTGCCACATACGTGGGTTTTATTTCCTACTTTCAATTCCTTTCTCTATCACAGCTTCAGGCTGGCCTATAAAATTAACTTCAATGTATTGTTAGGACTTACATAGGGTTGAAAATCCCCCTACAATAGCACTGGGGTGATAATGATAATTATATGACTATTTTCCAATGGTCTTCATTTATTGCTTGAGAAATGGCAATTTCTCAGTTTTTATGGCTCACAACTGAAAGTAGATAAAAAAATTTCTGGAATTGCATCGGGGCAAAAGGTGGTGGCTCTACTGCCATATAAAACACTGTGCAGTTAGGTTAATTGTCCTCTTTTACAGCTATATGAAACCATTCTTTTTACAGGGCTGCTCTTTAGTCTCATAGGCACAGTAGTCTCTGAATTCTCTTATTTTTAATACTTTAAAAAAATTCACTGTTGATTGGTTTGGTGGAACAGGAACAAAACAATGAAAAAAAATACCACTGAGCAGCTGATGCAAAGTTACTCTCTTGCTCTTGTTACAGGTGCTGTCAGGAACTAATTCTCCATTAAATATATGGTGCCAAGTCCCTCATCTACAGGGTAGTAAGTGTATCAGTCATTAAAAAGCTGCAGATACTTAGCCTGTGGTGGTACCTCTGCTTTACAAATCCCACAAATACCATAGAATTATGGAATATTTTGAGTTGGAAGGGACCCATGAGGTTCACTGCGTCCAACTCCTGACCCTGCAGAGAACTCTCTAAGAGTCACACCATGTTTATTTAAACATCTATAGCATTGTTGTGGTGAATATTGTAAGGAATTAGCACAACCTAATTCAGTGTGAGACACTAAGGAAGTAGAATGTGATAGCTGCTTTAAACAAAATTGATCTTGCTCCCTTGCACTCAGACTTCATTCTTTGCCAAGGCATCCTCATGTGGCTCAGCCAGGACCAGGGATGCTGGCTATTGCATCCTCTTCTCTCTTATTTCTTTTGTGTCTGGCAGCAATCAACTGTATATTTGAATGTGTGTTTTATGTCCCCTAGGTGTAGGTGCTATCTGGATTTCTCTCATCTCGTTATTTTACTTCAGACCTTGTAAGCCACGGGCAAAATTTTTATGNAAAAATGCTGTCTCTTCCAAAATGCTGCTGTTAAATTTACATTCCTTTGAACTCCTGACTTCTGGATTCTTACAGTCTCTCTTACAAGATTCTGTCTCTCCTGTCTAGACTATTGTCTCTTCTAACACAATTTGTAAGGTAAGACTTTCTGGAAGCAGAAGGAAATAATGTTTTTAAAATATTTTTAAATGACCCTTATAAGCATATTTTGAATTACATAAAGTCAAACCCTTCACTAGAACTAAACTTGAGAGCTTACTGACTCCATCTCAGTTTACTTTTGTTTCACACCTCTGAAAATTTCAGAAACTGTCAGCTTGAAGCCCCAGTCTGAGCTCTCTACTGAGTTTACTGTTAGAGTTCCCCCAAGGGAGATTGTAAGTAATGGAACAGTTAATAAAAATTTGCAAAGAAAAAATCAAGCAATTCAGAATGAAAAATAATAAAATTCTGTATAAAAAGTTCTATGTGCAGTTTCTAGGGGATCTGGAAGAATTCAGATCCTGTAATGAGATATTTCATCATCAAGTGAGGTATAAATATGTAAAAAATCAAATAATACTTCTATCATGCATTCATTTTTAGCTAAGAAATTCTTGGTTTGGGAAAGTAATTACAAAATAAGTCAGCTTTTTTATACACATTCAAGGCAGAAAGTTATAATCATAGCAGTTTTATAGGATAATTTTTTCTAGGATCAAATTTTAAGAAATTATTTTTAGAGGATAAGGACATGAAACCAGCCAATACATGAACACACACATGATTTTGATGTGTTCTGACCAGGAAATATCCACGTAAATAAAAGCTTGGGCCTGAAAACCTTGAGCTTTCTTTGCCTCTTAACCTGAAGATTTTTAAAATACATTTTTTTTCTCCAACATTTGTGACAAGAGAACACTCTTGGAACAGAGCATAGCTGGTGTTTCATTTATTTTATTATACATCAGGCTTATTTGACAGATTGATTTATATTTCTATCACTCCTCTTTAAACCTAAATGATAGTAGAGTTCATCCTTACATTTCTTGCAATTCTTTAATTAATACTTTCCACTCTTTTGCCAAACCATCAAGGAAGGTACGAACTATCTTGATTAATGCAATGGTGACACAGTGATCCTCCACATAGTCGCGGTCAGTAATTT
>WEKX01009028.1:0-33660 GCA_013390025.1 Pitta sordida | reverse complement strand
GTACCGTGGCACTGTGTGATGGGAGCGGGAGCTGAACAGGCTGAGACAGTCTGGGACAGTCCCTGCTGTTCAAAGGGGCTGCTTTGTTTGGGGTTTATTTTTCCAGGAATGTAACAGATCCAACCAAAGCTTTTCTGGCAAGAGTGGGTACGATCAAGCAGCGCTGATCCAGCCACCCTGGGATGGGCCAGGTGGCTCCTCAGATGCACGTGCCAGGTCCCACAGCTCACTGGAAAATCAACAGCGAGTATGTAGATTCCACAAATTAGAGATCGCGACTATGCCGAGGATCACTGTATTTACACAGAAACTTAGTCTGTAGACACATGGAGGAACCTGTAGATGGAATTACTCCTACTAAGTATGTGCTACCCATTATCCTAAAATATAAGCTTTCTGAAATAAGGATTATCCTCTCCAAGGTACAATGCTTATCTTACAGCAACTACAGCAAATGAAGAAAATAAAATTCAGCCATGCCTAGAAAGGCTGAAACAACAAGATGCTAAACACTTTCTTTACCTATCTTGCACCAATGTATCTGCGTATATAAACTCATAATGGAAATGCATGGATAAATGATCATTTCCCAAGGTAGATGCTAAATTCTTAATCCATCTAAAACAGCCCATATATAGAAATACTCAGTTTTTCTTCTCTGGTGAACTGTTGTTAATTCTCAACCTCTCTTGTGTGCTACAAGAATAGTTTTGACTTCCAACTCAGCTGCAATAATCCTGGATTCAAACTGGACAAGCATGTGAAAAATCACTTCTACATCTCATAGAATCACTGTATAGTTTTGGTTGGAAAGGACCTTAAATATAATTTATCCCTCATGCTACCACTAGGCTCCCTGATAAACAATCCCTCCCTGTTCTGCTTGTAGGCTCTCTTTAGGTACTGTAAGGCTGCTAGAAGGTCTCATTAGAGCCTTCGCTTCTCTAGGCTGAACAATCTCAACTCTCTCAGCCTGTCCTCCCTCACAGGGGAGGTGCTCCAGTTCTCTTATCTTGATGGCCCTTCCCTGCACATGCTTGAGCAGGTCCATGTCTTATGCTGGGGGGCTCCAGAGCTGGATGCAGTACTACAGCTGGTGTGTCGTAACAGTGGGAGAATCATGCTCCTTGACCTGTTAGCCCTTCTTTTGATGTAGCACAGGATATGACTTGCTTTCTGGGCTGCAATTACATGTTACCAGTTTATATTCAGTTTTTCATCCATAAATATCCTCAAGTCCTTCTCAGGGCTGCTCTCAATTCACTCATCACTCAGCCTGTATCCATGTTTGCAGGACCTTGCACATGGCTTTGTAGAACTTCATGTATTTTGCACAGGCCCACCTCTCCAGCCTGGCAAGGCTCCTCCGGATGGCATCCCTTCCCTCTAGCGTATCAACCACAGCACTCAGCTTGATGTCATCCATAAGCTTGCTGAGGGTGCACTCAACTCCAGTGTCCATGTCCCCAACAAAGATTTAAACCACCTTAGTACAAAGAAGAACTCACTGGATGTTTCCCTAACTGACAACATGGTTCTACCACAAGCAGCAGCGGTGGGAGGTACTCTGAGTCATGGAATTTCAGAGACATCACTCACTACCTACTGTATTCAAAACATACCTTTCTCCTTTCATTTTTTTCTTTTAAAAAAACAGGCCTCCAGTTCAATACTTTATCAAAAGCTGTTCAATAAAAGGGAAATCCTCAAGCTTCCCAACTAGGACAAATAATGCTGCCAAACTCAGACTTTAGTAAAGCTTACCATTACTCTTTTCACTGTCAGCTGGTTTCATCTGGATAGGATGGTGCATCTGAAACATAAAAAGGTTATTTAATCCTAGACACATTCACTTCACTCTAGTATATGAAATACATCCCATATGAATTGTGGAAGAAAGAAATTATAGTCTAAATTGCCTCTAGAGAGGTGCCTATGTAACATTACATAAATTCTTAGAAGAAAGGCTTTCCTAATGATATGCCATCATTCCTCCTCAGAGAGTATTATAAAAGCCATGCCCACCCACTTCACTACCATATGATTCTTCTAAATGCTCCAAAATCCCCTTAAGATCTGTTATCATAAAAATCTCGTGACATAGATCTTTTAAATAGTTCTTTTCAAACACTGAGGGTAAGAGAACATGTTTGTACTTCAATGGTGCTGGAGCTCAGAAAAACAAAATAGAGCCATGAAGAAAGCAGGGCTCTGCTCTTACCCCTGGGAGGATCTTCATGTTGTGAAGAGCATTCTGTGCTTCTAGTGCAGCTTTACGGGTATAAAATGTAACAAAACAGCACCCTGCAATTGAAATAAAATGCTAGCAAGGAAAGAACACTAAATCTTGACATGCTGTATAGAAATTGCAAATCCCACTTCCATCCTTCCAATGAAAACTGCATGACAAACAGAAGATGTTAGACACTGAAACAGACAGGTATGTATTACTGATTGTGACCGTTTCAAAAAGATATCTAAGTGTAATAACATATACATAATATATTCAGAACTGACTCAACATCACTAGTATACCATTAAAATACACATTTAGATATGTCTGCAAAATAATTGTTGGCTACTTCACTCTCAAACTTGACAATTACTTCCTAGTACCAAAAACTCACCTAATTTCCCAGGAAATAAGATATTGCATATAACTGAATAGCAAATCCAGACACAGTGCTTGGTCAGGATTTGATGTATACAAGTATTTGATGTACACAAATGACTGAGGCCTCAATTTTGTATTTTATCGGAAACTGTGTCCCATGCAGCAACATTTTGATAATTTCACAGCATCATAATGTGGAGTATTAATCTGATGTTCTGCTTTGCAATTACAGCCCATACTCGTCAAGTGTCCCCATCGCTGCTGAGCTCTAAAAACAATTATGATTTTCCTCAGCTCTGCTAATGACTGGATCACAGTTCAATTATAATTAGACGAATACACTTAAAAGACTACAAAGGCCAGGTTTCCACGCACACCTGGTCACAGGGAGCTCCAACACACAGGAATCTCTGAATAAGCAAACAGCTGGGACTACAACTATGTGAAAGTGGCTGAAGCCTCAAGTCTGCATGAGAAGTACAGACGTTCTCACCTTTGCTTTGAGGAGGGTTTTGGCTCCTGTCCCTCAAGACATTGATTTCATAGACAGCACCATACTGTTCAAAAAGTTCTCTTAGATCCTTCTCACACCAGCTCCGTGGGACTTGACCCACAAACATCTTGATAGCATCTAGATCAGGTTGGTCTGGGTGATCCAATGTGCCATTCATTTTCTTTGAGCTATAAAAACAAGAATGAATTTCTGGTTTATATCTTCCACAAATTTTAGATAAAGGCATGCTTACAGCAAGATAAAAAATACTTCTACACCTATATAAATGTATATGATTAAAATATACACAGAGACTCCTGTACATTCCCAGTACTGCACACTGGAGAATATTCATATCCATTGGCAATCTGTGTACTTGGACATAAAACACACCCTACATAGCTGTTAAAAAACTTGTTCCTATAATGTAGTCAACATCTGGGATTCAGGATCTAAATCAGCTGAGATAACTGAAAAATATCACTAGTTCAATAATTTAAAAATTTACAGGAAAATAAACAAGAACAGAAAGGAACCTAAACTCTAATCTACTTGCAAACTACTGAAGTTATCAGCAACCACTGAAAATGAGAGGATAATGTTTTTAAATATTACCAACTGTAATTGTTTCCCAGGATGAAGATCCCCTTAAGACAGAGAACAGATAAAACTAACCAGACAAAAATTTCTTTAGAGGTTTACAAGGCAATACCTCTTTGTGAAACTAGGGAGCTTTCAATCACAATTGGCAAAAAACCAGGCTTAGATTGTACATTAAGAGGTTGGGATTGGACAAGTTAGTTCACAAACTGAATCAGGTTGAGCAATGGCAGGCTGCTAACATAGAAAAAAAAATCACTTTAGACTACAACACCAGAAGTTTTGAGCATGGGAATCTTCAGTAGGTATCAAGGCATTATATCTAACCACATGAACTGTTTACACTCTATTAATAGAACTTGTTACACTCCACTCAGCCAGTTGACACCCATACATTTCTCTCTGTACTGACTCCCCATTATTTGTGAAGCGCAGTGTGAGGTCTTATTACCAGCAGTCACAGCCCGGTACACTAAAGGACTGTCTCTGTAGAAGTCTGACTGTAACGACACCCTATTGTAGCCATAGTGATTAGTAGGTTAAAATTGCTGACCAATCCCTGCATAATCTAGAAAGGACATGGGGAGTGGAACAGTAACTATACAATGATTCCCCCACCCCCAGACTCATTGGTGAAGAATACAGGTGGCCTCCTTCCAGAGTAGTCAGCTCATTTCATCCCTTTTTAACTCTGAAGTGAGTTTAAATGACTTAATAATTGCACATGACAGTAAACAGTATTCCTCTCACTGTCCATCTAAAATCATATTCCCCCTGAATAGAACTAAAAAAAAATCCAAACCAGGTAATGTTTACCTAATTTTCCCTCTCAATACTCTGCTGTTCAGAGCTGAAGGAAAAACTGATGTCAGGGAAAGCTCCTAATTTTGTAGCTGTATGAACAGACCTCAGAAACAGCAAAGCTTCTTACTAGAAGGGAAGCATCGTACATCCTTTCCCATCCACCTTCTGGCTCAGAAAGGGTCAGCATCCCTCCAAATAGCCAAGGAAAATAGTATCTTTTACAAAGGCACGAGCTACCTCCTTTCAGTGAAAACAACTGGAAATCATTTATCCTCTTTCAATATTAACTTACAGCCCTGCTTTCTATGCCATGGGTAAGTTCAAGAGCACAGCAGGGCTCCTGTTATCTCTCTTAACATGACCTCAACAGTATTCAAGGAATACTTCATTCCTAATTAAATTGTTTAGTCTGGAGTCATTAATAGGAAAGAACAGAAACTGTTCTTTCCAACATCTGATTTAAATAATTGATTTTATAGTATCAGCACCTGTAGCATACCATAAATTATGCCACCAAACAGCTTTATTCCTCCTTAGCTGTTACTTCCACAATTATCAGACCATTTTCCATCCCCATAGGAACCAACATCAATTGTCAGTGACCACTAGGATTTCTTCCAGAAAACAAACTGCAGGCTCTCTCATCTCTTTCCTTCCTGTCCCCCCCCACCCCAAGGGGCAGAGACAGCAATTTCAAATACCATTTTAGTTACAACTTAAACATGAAGACAGAATACTTACACAGGGTTTGTATTCAAGGAGCAATGGTCCACCATCATCTCTGGGAGGAAATCCAACTTGAACGCAGCCATCACCTCAGTCTATGACAAACTACTAACACTAAATCAGTGTGTTGCCTAACCCCCAAACTACACCACTTCCAAAAGTCCTGCAGGTCTTAACACTCAGCCACACAAAAAACACTCAAACCACAGAAGCTCGGGGAGACCAGCAATAGACACTACAGAAACAGGCTGGACTGGGAAAGGGACATGGAATCCCAGATTAAAAAGGGGATGTGACCATGTGAAGGGAGGCTCAGCTTAATACACAATGAAAATGCTGATGCACTAGGCTTGTTTTGTGCAATTTTCCCTGGCGAAGCAGTACTGAGTGCACTGTCAGATAAACAGAGTGTCAGATCCATGAAGATAGCAATGGCTAACAGAGCAGAAAGAATACAAACTCCAGTCTTTCCATCCCCAACTAACTCCTTGTCTCCCAAAATGGCAGCCCAAGGCCTTGAGGCTCAGACAGATCCTTCCCATATCAGCAATATTAAACTGTGAAGTCAAGAGACTCCTTCACGATAAACATTTTCAACAGCTGATCTCACTCTTTACACCTCCTGCTCTATTATTGACACTCTCTTAAATTCTATCGCAAAAAATGCCAAGTAAAACGTTTCTCTAAATCTGTCAAAAAAATCAAAACTAATAAGATATGATTACTCAAAAACTTCTTACGAATCTCAGAACATCAAAACTGACTCCTTTTAAAGGAGTAAAACCTACTTTGTTCTGGAAACAATTCTTTGTCCATCATGCATCTATAAATTCAGAGACATACAGAGTCTGCAGATGATAAATGAAAGGGGAAAACCACAATGATTCCTGGAAAACTGTTTCATCATCTTTGGAAAGGCTGATCAGAACACAGCTGCTTAATCATTAAAAAAGGAATAACATGTTGATCAAGGAACTGTGAGGTGCATTTACACATGCAATACAGATTTCTTGTTACATCTCCAATACCCAAATTAATGGGGAGATAATACGGATAAAACTGGATGCACTGTAAGATGCAGAAATATTTGATTATGCAGAATGCTGCAGAGGCAGCTGGGTGTGTCTAAGCACTCCAGGAGGAATGATTAATTAGAGTCCAACATGAATGCAGATAAGCATTTGTCATAATAAGTACGGTCAATGTAACCACAAAATAAACTCTTGCAGCATCAAGGGCTGCATACTGGAGCAGCTGTGATCAAGTCTTTCTTGTCTATTAATGACTGCAACATGTAATTGCAGTTATTTTGATTGACCTGTAAAAATACACAGCTTTATTTAAGCTTGTACAGTTACAGTACGTAAATTATTTTTTAAAAAAATACCATTTCCAACCTCTGAAAAAAACAACATTGCTGATCTTTTGCCTACAGTAATGTTAATAAAAGAGGTTAGGTCTTGTAATACAAAGAGATATGCATATTACTGCAAAATAAGAGGGAAATTAACTTCTCACACAACAGATATTCAACAGTAACTACCTCATGCATGCTCTTACTATGTGGTAGATGCAAGAAAGCTCACTCTTTAACAAAAAAGGTGTAAGCTAGCTGCTAAGCACCATTGTTAAGACCTTCTGGTCTTCCAGTCATCTTTAGCTTTTTACAGCAACCAGAAAAGTGCCCCAGCAGCCACGCTAAATGCAAGTTCAATGAAAGATAACGCTGGCAACTCTGGAAAATGTGTTTTTAAAAAGTTAAGAGATTGATTAGTTTACTGGAGAAAATCACTACATCATTATGATTTGATACTGTGCCCACCATTTCCCACATCTCTCTGCTCCTCAAAATCGAAGTTCTATTTGCTCGTTCCAATAACAGAACTGCAAAGTATGAGGTCCAATTTGGTGGCAAGGAAGAATCAGTATTAGAATGGCGAATAAGTATCTGAAGGTATGTTAGCCAAGACTCTGTGCCTCAGGGTGCCATACTTCAGAAGCAATGATGGCAACTTCAGTGACAAAACACTACTGCACAAGCAAGTTTGTTTTAACATTATTTTGCTGAAGGCTTCAATCTAATGAAATTAAAAGACTTACAGATGTGTGAAAATACCAGAAATGAATGGAAAAAGATGTTATTTTGCTCATGCACAGAAATAATAATTAAATCAGGATGCAGTGTTTCTTTAAAATCAAAAAAAACCCCAAAGTCATTCCAACCATTGCTCACAAAGAAAGAAAAATAAGAGCACTAAACACACTTATTTTTTGCTCGTATGTCAAATTCCTGCTGGCTTCCAGATCCATTCTTTGACTGTTTCTATTCAAAGGATAACAGAAACAATGTCTGAAATTCCAAGCTCTACAGACTGTAGCTACACATGTAAATGTGGTGCTCATCTGACAATATGACCATTAAAAAAACTCCTACATACTACACAGTAGATCTCACTTTTTTACACTTCTGAAGCCCTAAATGATGCTGCAGAATGTATCACTACATGTGTTTCTCAGAGACTGCAAAGTACAAATGGTGAAAGTTTCTGCTTTTACTTTTAAGTTTACAGAATTACATTACATTACATCCTGGGGCACAAACCCAAAACTCCTGTGTTACATTTTCTTTCCTAAGAAAGCCTAGTTCTAATGAACAATTAACCCTGAAAGCTTAATATTATACAGTCTGAAGCTCAGACAGCATACACAAATCTGAAGCTCAGGGACTACTGGGATGGTCAGTGCAAACTATGGGAAAGGATGCAGGCTATGGGGTAATCAGAGGCTGTGAAGCTCTGAAGGAGACAGGTCCTAGAATAAACTTCCCCTTCTATTATCTGTGCATATCCAGATTCCTACAGCGCTGCTGAATTGCAGTTTTGTTTTTAAACAGATAACCCCTAGGTTACATGGATCTCAATACAGTAAGTACTTGTCAATATTTTGTTGTTTCATTGTTGATCATGTAAGCATGTGGTCAGGTTTTCTGCCTGTGTTGATATCCAAACTGTCTCCCCATGCCTCGCTGGATAGGAAAAGCCCCTTACCTTGTTGCCAAAACTGCAGTTTCTTCCTCTGCCAATCTCTTTGACCATTACGCACCACGGGTACACAAATCTGACACATTCAGAATGTTGAATTTAGCATCAAAATACGTGAAGTTTTTGGGCTGCCCGCAATTGAGATTAAATTAACTGAAAACCATTTTTATTTATATGAACTTTTGTAGAAGTTCCAGGTGGAGAAAAGGGGTAGGAGGGAAAGACAATCGCCTTTATCGTGGAAATAGCACAGTTAAACAGTGCTCTCTCACGCATCTGAGAGCAGATAAATTAATTTCTGTAAATGAATTTCTATGAATTAGTCAAATGAATTTAACTCTAAAAATAAAATTTTATTATAAGCTTCTTTTTCCTCCTTCCCCTCCTGAATTTTTTCAGGTAAATCAACACATTTTTGACCTACTTCTCTGATTTGTGATTGAAGTCCTGTAACTTCTACTTCCATTAATTCTGTGACAGCTCAAAAGGAATGAATTACGAACTTTCGTCTGACTGAAGAATCCCCAGGACACCCAGCTCTCTGCTATCAGATTAAACAGCAAGTCACCTATCCCTCTGATTTAGAGGATGATGTTTTCTCTAAGTAATCTTAGGGAAAACAAAACAGTAGCTAAACGTATCTTTTGATAGTAAAGACAAGTGATCAAAGCAAATTATATAAAATCCATTTTGTAAAATTAGGAAATTATTTTTATAGAAAAAGGAGATAGTCTTTGCCCTTAAATGAAGAAATTTGTTCTAATTAATTCTAAAGAGTGGAGTTTACAAAAAAATAGACAGGAAACGTATACAGGTACATTTTCATTTAAATTGTCTATGGGCTTCCCCATTTTTGGAAAGCTCTACTTCTGCTCTTCCTGCTATGCAACATTCACACTTCAAACAGAATCTACTAGCCCACAATTCAGAAAGCAGTTAAGTTTCTTATGTTCATGTGAGTAAAGCAGACCAGCAAGGGCAAATTGAAAGTGTTAAGAGGAAAAGCCTCTAACTACATCCAGAGACAAATATTTAGTGGTGGTTACTGCTGTAGCCCTGTCAAAGCTTGCCAAGGTTTGAACACAACTGGACACTTGCAGGGATAGATTTTTCCACATCTATTTACTGCACATATATATATAAATTCCAACTGTATTTTTAAACAGATAACCCATGGATCATCTGACTTGAAATACTGCACATAGGGACTAATATCTTCTGGCCAACATTAGGAAGGAACAACTAAGTAACCTCATCTTTAAACACAGATTAATAATTGTTAAGATTTTAACCTATTTGCCTAATGCCCATAGTACCAGGCATTAACAGAAATAACCCAAAAATCAGACTATGTTCAGTGTGGCAGTTCCAAGGTCCTTAGTCACAACTTTTTACTTTTCTAAATCAACACATCCAGTGCAAAATCTTCATGTGAAAATAGGTATGTAAAACACTGTTTGAAGGGATTGAAAGCTGTGGCAGGAAAGAACGGTCTGTTCCAAGCTCCATAGCAAACTAATGCAGAAATCCAAGCACTTCCCGTAGCTCCTCAATTTCCAGATGTCACACAGACAAACAGAAGGGAGGCAGTGACGCTTTCGTGGGACACAGGGAATTGAGAATACTGTTTGCTATACAATAAACCCATGTACTAGAGAGTTAACCCTTAACACAAGTATGCTGATACATACCAAAAGCAGAACAAAAAAGCTGTTTCTGTGGATATGTCTTACCTTCTTACAATAAAGTCACAAAGTCTCAAGATCCTTCAGTGACTCCTCCCTGCTTAGCTGTGCACACCATAACCAACAGTCAGACTAGTTGAGAGATACTTGCACACCAATGAGAAAAGAGCAAGAATTCAATATTCTGGGTTTACCTCCTCTTCACTTAAATCTTTGTCAGACATTTACTGGTCTTACTGACTTACTTGAATATGAACAGTGGATTAAAATGTTTTCATGAAGGAGTGATAAAAATATAGAACCATCCATCCAGCTTGTGCTGGAACGGACCTTAAAGATCATCCAGTTCCAACCCCTCTGCTGTGGGCAGGGATACCTTTCAATAGACCAGGTTGTTCAGAGCCCCATGCAACCTGACCTTGAACGTGTCTAGGGATGGGTCATCCACAGCTTCTCTGGGCAACCTGTTCCAGTGTCTCACCAGCCTCACACTGAAGAATTTCTTCCTAACGTCTAAATCTAAACCTACTCTCTTTCAGTTGGAAGCCATTCTCCCTTGTCCAGTAAATGTTCTTGCAAATAGTCTCTCCATCTTTCTTGTAGGCTCCCTTCTGGTACTGGAGTACTGGTGGTACTCGTATCACCACGATAACAAACAGTTCTGCTTTCACTACGGTACATTTATTATTTGTCTGGTGTCTAGGTGTCCGTCTTGCTTTTACTTCAAACAACAAGCAATGAAATGAATACACATATCAATTGTAAAAGGCTGTCATGCCTCTTAGGCAGTTTGTAGCTCCAAATCAATTTTCAAATGACAGCTAAGAAAGCAAAATCTTAATGACTGGCACAACAGCATTCCCTCTCTGGGGAGGAAAGGAGATGGTACTTCATACACAGGGTAGCTCCTTGGAACTCCTTGGCAGGATAGTAGAGATGCAATAAATTTACATGGGCTCAAGAACAAATTGGACAAATGCTTGGAAGAGACCCATTAGATGCTACCAGACAAACCACAGCAGATTAGGTTCTCCTGAAGCTCAAATTAAGAGAGGTTCAGAGACCTCTGAGTCAGTTTAGTGGTGAAAACAAACACTACAGGTAATTAGCATCTGCCAGTGGTGAAGCAGGGTGCAGAGCACACTGAAGAGCAGGAGTATCCCTATGCATTTATGTCGGGTCAAAAAATACTACGTAAAAAAAAGAAGAGTTGTCCTGTTAAAGCTACTCAGAACTGATCTATACGTGTTAAGTAAATGCTAATTAAAAGTGCTCAGCTATTACCTTCACTATATTCAATTGCTTTAGTAAGTAACACTAAACCCTCCCGCCAACACCGCCCTCCCCAGATTACAAACAACAAACCCCATACTTCTGGGCTTCAGGAAAGGACAGCACACAGTAACCAGTATATACACCTCATCTCTTTAAAATACCTCGTTATTACTTTCAGTACGCTCCCACACAACTGATGAACAAATTCAATCTGTGATATACTCAATATCTGGCTCACTCCTGACGGCAACTTACATCAAACGGCAGACAGTAGCTCTGCAATATGAGAGCTCATCTACCAGGAAACAAGTTACAACATCTGTTCAAATCCAAGAAGCAAAAAAACCCCAAAACCAAACCCCAATTGAAAATGCAACTGGGTCCTGCTCTGCCAGTAACTGTTACTAACAGGACATCCAAGGAGAAGGCAGAAGAAGTGGAATTATCAGTCTTAAGACCCTCTTATAGCACATGAATGAAGTTTACAAAGTTTAAGGCAGCGGCCTACAAATTCATTCAATTTTCACCAGCTTGCCTGAGGGGGGTGCAGGAGTGTGCTGTGAATATCCTGAGGGGGCTGTGGGTAATGGAATTCTGTGATGTGAACAACCCACAGCTCTGCAGACAATGATCTGCTTCTCCAGGGCAGAACAGCTGCTTGATGCTACCCCGAGTTTTACTTTCTCAGTGCACAGCTGTCAGCTAACACAGCAGCATGAGGTTGCTAACCCAGTGCTTGACCTACAGCAGCTGCGTTCGCTACTCTGGTGATGATCCTACAAAAGCTTGCACAGATATTACCAAAAAGAGAAAAAAAAAAAAATAGAATACACTGTCCCTAAGACCACCTCCTGACAGTGACCTAAACCACCCCATCTCTGGCCATAAAACTTCTCATTACCCTATTGTCAATGAGGAATATGCAAGCTGATAGCCTTCAACGCATTATTTTAAGGTGTAACACAACTATTATTTCAAGAACCTGTGTCTACTTTTTTACACAAAGACAAACCTCCAAAGAACTTCGAATATCTCAGTCTTCAAAAGTGCTGCAGTATTTACACAGCGAACACAACTATCTGCCCACCCTGCTTTGAAGGAGAGTACTTGTGTGCACTAAGATAGTGGTCTACTACATTGGCACAGTGAAATAAATAAAAAAATACATCCAATTAAGTAAAAGCCGTAAAATTAAGTCAGTTTCCTAGAACCCTCACCTCTTTGGTGTTTCATTATCTCCATCTTACACCTGTTCCCCAGTGATACATCACACACTTCCATAACCTTCATGGAAACGTAAGAGGTGCCTGGATTGTATTCTCTCTTTTATACTGTAAGATACTTTCTTTTGCTAGCTTTGATTTTGAAGTAAAAGTTGAAGTTCCCAGTTATGGCTCTCAGAATAGCGAAACATTAGATTTCTGGTTTCCCAGATAAGTTTTCTTTATTTTGCATTTCTGTCTTTTTCAGACTAAGGGAACGGAGAGGGTGAACTTAAAACTAAAACACACAACGCAGTAAGACTTAAGACAAAGTTCCAGCAGAGAAGGCACTGTATGAAAATTACTAGACATCAAGCAAGTAAGCAGACAACCAAACTGCCAAAAGACTAAATCATTAATTTGGAGTAATTAATGCCGGGCAACCTCTTAGTGCATCTGTAGCTGTACAAGAGATAACAACAAGACTTAATACAGGTTCCCTAGAATAATTAATTACGGCAAATCACAGACAAGAAGTAAACATTACGTGCTTAACCTTTGTAAGACATTTACAATTAATAATTCATATTAGAAAGACGCATTGATGTATCCAATTGCTTTTAGCGCAGATGTGTTTAAGTTTCTTCCCCTCATTCTAGTACATTAAAAACAACAATAGTAAAAATAATAAAAAACTACATCCCTTTATCCTTACCTGTAGATTGCAGTTTGTTCTTTTATGTCTTGATAAATAGATGTAAAATGTCTAATTTCAGGTACTTACTACTCCACAGGATGGCATGAAAAAGAAAACTTAATTCTAAAATTTTGTGAGTTTTTTTAAACATATGCCAACATTCTGCTAAACATAGTTTGAGTAGCATTTTCAGGTTTTATAATCACAGTGCTGGAATATAACAATGTTCGTATTATGCAAGAGATAAACTATGGACACCTTAAGAGCCTAAGAGATCTGAAAGACATGTAGCCACTTTGGCACTGTAGACAGAAAAAACTTCTTGCAAAAGTAGGAAAAGTGGCTTGGTCACAACAATAGTAAGAGGAAATAAAGGCAGCTGTATGACACAGAACAGGAGACAAGGCAGGAAATTAGTATAAGAAGTGAGGACATACATTTCTACCCTGTGGAGGGACAGAGAAAGAGACAGGATGGAACATTTAAGGCAGCAGCAAGTTTCTCTCTTGCACTCTTTTATTTATTGACAGAATTCAGACCCTGAGACACACAGAAAGACAAAGATGACAAATCACACTTCCACTGCAACACTTAAATCTTCAGCAGAAAAGAGTGAGAATATATTGCTTTCAAGCAATCCTGCCCAGAAGGCTAGGCACACATCCCACTTAGAGTGTCTTTGTCCTCTTTCTCTCACCAAATGCTGCGTCTGAGCTTATAGAAATAACCTTTTCTTAAGACTGGCCAGAAGTTTACCTTCAGCTATTTCATTTTTTGTGCAACAAAAAATCCCACAAGCAATTCCATGGAATAGAAAACTTTAGGTTATCTTTGAACTTTTCCTCTTTGTAAATACAAATGCAAGACCTAGATACCTGGTTTCAGGTGAGCCTGTATTTTGGTGTCCTTTCCTGTATAAGAGGAGTCAGCAGTTCTCTACTTAGTCAAAAAGATGCACTGGAAACAAATTGTTCTGCCATCTCTGCAATACTGCCTGACTTTTAAGCACTCAACTACACATTTTAAGATAGTTTTCTGTTACCAAAAGAGAGCCATAAGTTGTTCCTTTGGTAAGGAGCTGGAAATCCAATGAGTCCTGGAAAGCTCTAAACAGCCTGTTTGTCTTTAAGCCAAACATGCCATAAAGCATTACAATGGGCAAAGCAACTATATTTACATAAAGAATCGCTGTGTGGTTGCATATTGGACCCAAGGGGAACTACAGAACCTGCTAAACAAAATAAAATACACCACAAGAAGTCACTATTTCTTTCATTTCATTTTATCCAAAGGAAAGCTTTTCGTTGCATGTTACCTGAAGAAAGTTCTAATTTCTTCAGACAGAAAGCCCAGACAAAGTCTCTCTAGGAGAAGACAACACAGTTAAAATAGTAATTGCTGTAGTAATAATTTCTGTGTAGAGCACTGACTTAGAGCACAGTAAGTCATGATTTCCCCGGGCTCTCGGCACATGGCTGTGAAAGTGTAGCTCCAGTATTGTCCATGAGGAGAGTGAAGATGGGAATGGGAGGTGGCATGCTTGGGAAGGCAAACAACTCAACCTGCTACAGACACTGTGGGGTAAAATAGATGCAACAAGGGAAGCACCAGCCTCACTCCTGGTACAGAAGAAAAGCAATCAATTTAGGAAGTTATTTTGCTTTCTTGTCTCCTATTTTAGATAAGCACCCATCTTCAAAAACTTCATTATCCTTTACGCTACAGAGGAACATGATCCCAGTGCTGATGAGTATATTTCTGAAAAATATCTAGAATTTCCAAGCCTCTAGAATCAAAAGAGGAGCAGTATGACACATTTGATCTCAGTGTTCCTGATCAGCTAAGAAAATACAGCCATGCCAACCTCAAAATTTACTCTTTAATAAGGTCTAAATAACCGCTAGATACTATAACAGGTTTCAATTTCAGGAATAACTAAGCCCATAAGCAATGAAGAATACTACTCTACTTTCCTAAACTAGAAACGGCTTTAGAAGTATCAAGGAAGAATTAACTTCTATGGCAGAACCAAAATGCCTTCCATGTTTCATGCAGTACTTAGAGCTTCTCTCCCTGAAAAGGCAGTATGAGGAGTGGCTGAGAGAGCTGGGGTTGTTTAACCTGGAGAAGAGGAGGCTGAGGGGGGACTTCAGAGCTTTCTACAACTACCAGAAAGGAAGTTGCAGTCAGGCGGGTGTCAGTCTTTTCTCCCAAGTAACAAGTGACAGGATGAAAGGAAATGGCCTCATATTGCACCAGAGGAGGCTTAGACTGGATATTAGGAAAAATTTCTTCACTGAAAGGGTTGTCACACACTGGAACAGACTGCCCAAGGAAGTAGTGGAATGACTATCCCTGGAGGTGCTTAAAAGATGTGTAGATTTGGTACTTAGAGACAGATCGAGTGGCCGACGTGGCCATTAGGTTAATGGTTGGACTATGATCTTAAGGGTCTTTTCCAACCTTAGAGACTCCAAGACTATCACCTAACAATCTACAAACTGCTAATGCCCACTTTTATCTCCATGTTGAAGACTTCCATTTTACAAGGGACTCAGATCTGCAGAAATTTTATTTGAACACAGACATCTTTCATGTGAAAACAGAAAAGGTTATTCCTCATCACGTCTCAATGGGGTTTTCATTAGAGCTTACCTTCAGGAAAACAACAGGATGACTTCAGAGGAGGGGCAGGCAGTAATAATAATACAAACCCTACAGTGCAATCTATTCATAATACAAAGGCCTTTTTGTTCTACAGCAGAGTATCACCATGGTAAATGTGGATATGACAAGAGTCAACACAAAGGCAGGAGCTCCTCAGTCTTGAAACTGTCGATGCTCATAAGGCGCTTGTAGGACAATATTATTTGACAGAGTATCTGTTTAATCTGCTTTGGCAAAGCATGGCATACAAACGTCCAAACACAAGAAAAAATTCCAAGTCTCTAGGTAAATTCTCTATTCAAAACTTGTCTGGTTCAAGACAGCAGCTACCAGAAAACTGGGGAACCAAATCAAGTACTATTTCAAAGGCTGACTAGTTCCTTATCTCAAATCAAAGCTAACTTCTCCTCAATTGTCTTCTTTGCACTAGACCAGAAGCAGAATGCCATCCATTTTATTTTGATATATCTCTGCAAAGTTAATCATCATAAAAGGCATTTCATTCTAGGATGTAAACAATTTTTTATACCACTATCAGATGTACAAGAAAAGACTCCATCCTCTTTCATTTGGACACCTTTCTACATTCACATTTATGCAGATAATTCAATTTAGTTCAGCCAGAAATCACTGATCTTGCACCAAATGGAAGTGACTTATTTTCATCAACCAGAAACTTAGTGATTACTTTGCTATTTAAATAATCTGACTATTTTTAAATAATCCAAATCTATTGATTCTGGGCCCATGTTTTGCAATTGGTAGAATTCCATGAGTTTGAAAAACTAGGCCTAATCTCAAAAGATGCAAACTCTTGACAAAAACTACAAATGTAACAACCAGTATTCTCTCTTCCCAATCTTCTGTAGGGTTCTAATGGAGCTGCAAAGGAACAGGAAGGGCAAAGTAGAAAGCCCCCGTCATGTATGAAGGAAGTTGAGTGCTCTCAAACTGGTATGTACTTTCAAACACAGAGGTCGATCACGAATTCTCTAAAAAATGAAGGTATTCTTGGATTTCTTAAGCCAAATTTAGGTCTTTCTACCCTGATGAGTAACATATAGAGAGACAGGACAACCTGCACCTTAAAGACAAATTTGTTTTTCTTCCTGATACAGACATAATGAAATCCTTTGCGATGTATTTATGCGAATTGCAGCAAATGTCTGTCCGTAGTAGAAAACAAGTATTTCCCCAAGCCAATATAAAAACTGAACTCTTCCTGGTTGTCTACACACCAAAGCACATCTCAAATATTTCTGCCATAGCAAAGGTGATTCATGAGAACAGCAAAAATTGCCACACTTTGAGCATGACTGTTACTTAGCAAAGCAGTTACAGGTCAGCTTTCTTCAGAAGTGAAATTAAACTCTCAAGGTACACATTTACAAACAGTCTGATCTATTCTTTTGGTACGTCTCTCAGCACACAGTAAATAATTGCAACTCCCTAAACCAGAGAAATAACAAGGTGACCACAGAAGAGTTGTTTATTGGCTTGTCAAGCTGATTTTGTCTACCATGTGAACCAAGCACAACCAAAGGACACAGAACTGGAAACTGAGTAACAAAGGAAGGAGCAATCGTTTCAACTGTCGCATGAAACTACACCCTTACTGGATTTCTAGTACTAAGAAAATTGCATCAGAACATCCTTGTATTTGGCTCCAAGTATTTTCACACTAGACTAAGTTCCTGTTTGGCAGCACATAATCAAATTTGTATCCACCCTAGGAGTTGTTCCACTAATACTCACCTTAAGCATTTCATGTCCTGCAGAATACTATAGATTTGCTCTGGTCAAGACATTGCTATGGAGACATGCATTTCTACTTTGTTTCTAAAGTCATTAAATTACAGATGGAGTTAAAGACGCCCATTAACTTGGTATCAACAGTCCCATACTGGTAACACTCCCAACCCCCTCCAGGAGTACAAAGGCAGGAAACGGCAGAGTTTAAGGTTCAGGGAGCACTGCTCACTGCAGTGGAAAATGACTGCTTTCATCACTGAACGTAAAAACAACTTCTCTCCAAGCTTTGAAAGGAAGATCCAATACACAACTGAGGGATACAAACTGTAGTTGGTTCATACCTGCAGCTATGCACCTCCCTCTAGTCGTTCCAGTCTTCAGTCTAAAAGACAAGGAAAAAACAGATAGTGAGGATTCTAGAGTTAAAATCAGATAACAACAATCACACCAACATGAACTTCATTTTGTAAACAACTTGTAAAGCACTGAGGACGGCAAAAATAAAGCACATTTCTAACATGTAACAGAAGTCATCATTCAATACTTAAGCTGGTATTTCAAAAATACAGAGTAAACGAAAGAGTGCAAAAGGAAGGACTGCAAACACAACTGTGGCAGAAAACAGAAGTCTTAGAGCTCCCTAATAACATTCAGTGGACTTACTCTACCTGTTTGGGTTTTTGACTTTCACAGCAGAAGCAATTATCAACAGCAGCACTCACAATCCTAAACTGCTGTATTACATTATTTTGACAGCTGCAGCACTAACAGATGACCATGAACCTGCAGATGGGAACTCTAATGAAGGATTGCACAAACACAAATGTATGAAAAAGCACTGAATTAGGGAATGCAAAGAACACAAGGAATTAACAAGTTAAAAATATTATTTTTACTTCTTAAGGAAAACATCAACCAGGAACCATAATGACTTTCTGCCCTCGCACATATGATAAATAGGGGATGCTACTCCATGATTCACAGTTCTCTTTTGGCAAACTCCGTAACTGACCCACAACACAAACTCGCATATAACTAATTACAGAACTACCCTTATGCTAGTCTAGCAGCATCTTATATAAAATCCAAACCCATTGACTTATCTATAGGTACTACAACAAACATTGCATCTATGTGTAAGAAGAATTACACAAGACTAACTGTGCTCCCATGTTTTCAACTACTCTGCAGGCCCCTCTATAAGCTTTGTCCTATATTTTTAATAAGTGGGGATAAGTGATCTGTATCCTCTTCTCACTTGCCTTGTAATATACATGTCATCATGTCTCATGCCTGTTTAGAATTTTCTATTGCTACTTTGTAAATTCTCCATTGTTCTAATTTTTTCCTAGTTGTTCAACTGATTCAATAATGTACAATAGGCTCTATAGGAACAAAGAATCTTAAACACAAGAACAAAATTAAATTTCCCTATAATACTTGTTAAAAACAATAAAAATCAATCATGACAAACACAACTCAGTTATCTGAGAAGTGTGTTTTCAAAATTATGAATTTATATTTTGTAGACTATTACTGAAAACTGACTATGGCTCAGGGAACATTTTATATAATTATTTTCCATTTGTTTCACAACAGCATTCTGGATTAAGAAGCTCCATTTAGTGATTCAGGCAAATATGTTACCTGAGGACACCTCCTTCCACCTCACCCACATTCCATTGCTTTTTTGATCTTTAATTTCAAAATATTTGTTGATGGCCAAAAAGACCTGGTCTCAGATTCCTGCTAACAGCCCTGTCTTCAAAACACACAATTTTTTTGGTTTGCTTCTTTTAAACCAAATTTTTGCCAGACAACTGAGCCCTCTGAAAGTTGTCGTATATACATACGAAGTTCTACTTCTTTGATAACTAGCTTTCAGAAAAAAACCAAAATACACACCTTCTTGATGTTGTAAATGCTTAAGAATATCTATATAGACAACTTTATATTAAGAAAAGAATCCTCCCTTCACACATGTAACTATGTAATACTCTAGTGAATTAATTTAAAAACTTCAAAGGAACCAAAAGTGCAGCTAACATAGCCAGAGGAACCCATAACTCTTGGACACCTCTGGGAAAAAATATATACCTCACTGAATCAAAGGCAAAATCCAAGACAATAAAAACTTCAAAAAACAAGCAGCAAATCGGACAACCACCTGTAAAAAGCCTAAGAGAATGTTCTTAAACCATAATTTGTTTTAGTTTGTTTCATTTAATTGCACACAGAACATACATACACTGAATCATTTATTCAAGTTGCTGTATTTCTTCTCAGAAGAAAATGGGATGTGGATACCTCAGACCAAGGTGTGCAATGTGTGCAGCATGGCCATTTCTGTAATTGACCCATGTGGTAGAAAGCTCTTGTGCAAACCAGATCCTCCCCAGCCCGGCATGAGATGCTGACTGCCAACTGTTTCCATAGTTGCATGAATGTAGGTTCTTAGTGGGGTCAGCAAAACAATTAATCAATTGAGACATCTCATCAGAGCTTTGCAAAGATTTTCTCGGAAGCTGCCCCCTCACTGAAGTGCTGCATCCGAGTACAGATGTCCCTGTCAACTCCTGTACACAGCTGGGAGGAATTACGACACCACCCGACAACTCCATAGAGAAAAACGAAGGTTTAACACTTAATTTAACACTTAGCCCTGCTAGAGCTCAGAGTGACAAAACATACTCTCACTGATGACCAGTTGCAACTTCTGGCACACAAGATAAATAGAAATACAGCTGGTAATGAAAACAAGTGACTCTAGCCACTAAGTACTAGACAAAATCTAGTGTACTGCTTTGATGCTGTGGCACAACTTCAGTCTCACCAGCACCCAGGACCATCTTCGAGAATACCAGATCATTTATTGGACCCTGATCAATGAAATTACTGACACAGTCAGTACTTGTCTAGACCAGCTAGTTCTGATTTCTCATCATACTTTCCAGGAACTAATGTTTATGGGATGTCAAGGTGACCATTTGCAGTTAAAGAGTCTAACAGATAAAACAGACCACACAGCTCAACCTCAGATACATCCTGGCATTAACAGTCCCCTACATAAAACAACATTCAGTTTGGACTCACAGCAGATTTACGTACCTTTAAGTACCAATATCACCGTACAAAAAAACTGAAAATATAAGAAGAACTACATATTTCTTTGAAGGAAGTACAGGAGGGAGATAACAATGCATAACAGAGCAATAGAGAAAGCACACTAGACAGACTGTGAACAAGAGGTCTGTACAAATCAGATGAAATTTCAATTATTATACAGCCAGGGCCACAACCCACAGGAAGTGTGTCACTTTATCATAACCCTTACTTTTGGGGCAGCAAGACAACAGGTAAGGTTTATATACTACAGGAGTTCCTCCTCACAGATAGCGTAGGATAAAACCTCACCAGGGAAAGAGGCATACTTTCTTATCTGAGAAATGCCCTCCTCCCAACCCAACCTCCCAGCACCAGGAGCCACATGCTCAGTGCCAGGCCACAGCTCCCAGTCACTGTGTCTGCTCTCTTCATTTTTGCAGACAGAGCTGTTGAACACTGTTGCCCTCAGAGCTGTCAGCACGAACACCAAAGGGCATACAGGTTAGCAGGTAATCCGTACAGTTAGCAAGTAGGCCAGCTGAATTACAACAGTATGTTCCACTTTGAGAATATAAGTTTTTTTTCAATTTAGACATAATACAAAGAATAGACTGAAGAATAGAAGAGATGCACATTTTGAGACCTCTGCAGATTAAGACAGAAAACGAGGAAAACATTAAAAAATCCTAAGCCTCCAAGTTACTCTAACCAAGACATCATACAATATTTAAGATTTGGGATGTTGACCATATTCACGTCTCTTCCATGCCCATGCCCAGCTCAAACATTCCCCAGGTCGATCATTCAGGCTAAAAACCCATAATGAAAGTGTCCAGAGACACACTTTAAGAATTCAAGACAACTCTGATCTACTGTTGAAAACATGAGACTGGGACTTAGGGGACATCAGTTCTACTACTATTAGCTATGGGGTTGAATAGCATTTGACAAGTCACTTTTTGGTACGAGGAGTTTCCATTTATACAATATTATAATCTTATTTTTTTATGAAAAGTTATTTTGAGGACTTGAGACAGAATGTATTCAGTAAGAGTCAGAGTATCATCAGGCTGTTACAGTTGCATCTCAGTTGAAGACTTTGTAAACAACTTCACCAAAAATTTCCACAAAACATCGATCTGTTAATAAAACTCAAAGAATGTCACCAACAAAAGATTTAAGATTGCTATCTCCATCCAGATGACGGCATTAATGGATTCTCAAAATACATCAAGAGTTGCAAATACAGAAGGCACAAACAACAGCAACATTTCATTTACTTTGTGAATGAAGATTCAAAATATGCAGAAACCTACATAAACCACAGGAAGACCTATCAAAAATAGCAGACTTTTATATCTTCTTTTGAGTGATTGAGGTTTAGTGAACAGAAACAATAATATTCTCAGTTTAACCACTAAGCCTACGTTCCTAAAAGCAATTGAACAACCGCATCCATCTCAGCCACAAGACTCAAATACGTACTAACATTTTCGCCTACCTACTATTAGAGGCAAGATAAAAAAGTCTTAATGGGAAAATCATCCCTGCACCATGTTTAGACAGACACAGTTTGCACAGCTCTGTGTTAAAAGTTCAAGGTACTCACAAACCCTTCTGATACCACAAAAAAGAACAGATTCAAATGCAGAGAGTAAAGGTACATTGCAGGTCTATCCACAAAGTCCCTCAAATGCAATCACTATTCTGTATTATCACACCTAAGATACTAAGAGGACCCAGTGCACATGCGCCATTCCCAGCATCTACTGCCAGCTTCAAAAGGAAAATAATTTTGAGGTGTCCTAATTTTGAAAGATCAGAATTAAACTGGATGCAAAATTCTGAGTAGACCTGAAATTCTGTATTTGCAAAATGTTTAAGTATAATAATTTATATTTTATTTTAAATAAGCACAACTAATAAAGACTGATTTACCTTAAGCTTGTATGTGCGTCTCGCTTGGCTTATATTAGACAAATTACTTGCCATGAACTCTACCGTGCAGAATCTGCCATTGCCACGCCTGCAAACCAAAGAGTAAAAATAGGCTCAATTATTTTTGTCTTTATTTTGTAACAGGTACACAGTCGAATCCTTTGCAGAAGTAAATGGATACAAGTCTCAAACTACATTAATTTACATCTGCAAAGAACTGAGGTCACTGCTCCATTATAACGAAAGAATACTGATTCAACCACTTTGAAGTAATTTTAACACTTGGGTGTGTAGGGCTGAAGCTTTAAAAAATATTTCATACTATTTCTTTTTCTTCATCAGAGGCAGGTGCTGGCATTGCTGTGGGAACATCTATTTAAGAATGTCCTGACTTCTGTTCACAACCCCAAATTCAATAAAATCTACCCATTTCACTGCAAAGCAGTTCTTACTGAGCTTCCACTCCAGCTCAGAAGGTTTCTAATTTATCATCATTTGCAGTATCATTTGTATAGATATAATTTTCTTTTTTTGCAACATTTCCTACCCTTGTTAGTATCTTTATACAGTATCTGAACCATACAAACAACTGTAAATAACACACAAACTCCAAAATAACTGGCATTAATTTACCATCTACTGAAAACATGCATGCATAAACACATGCAGCACCTTGAAACATTTTTGTCCGAGTATCATTCACAAATGTGACATCCCACTTCAGATGAACTCTTCCCCATCTGAAGCAGCTTTCATTCTTAGTTAGAAACATCAAAAGACAACCAGTAGAATGTTTTTACTACTGGTATCAGTGGCCTTTTACTCCACGAACTACTCTCACGGCCCATTTTGTGACCCCGAAACACCCTCTCCAGACAGCTCATCTCCAGCAGTTGATGCTCACTGATTCCCGTCCCAGTGCAGCTTCACTTGCTTCTTTCTCTTCCCAAGGCCTCAGACCCTCCCTGCTGTACACAATAACTACAGTTCTGGCTGCATGAGGACTCAAAATACATATGAAATCCTCATATATGCATCTTGCTGGCTTCTCATAGTTGCTATACCATGGAGGTACCTTACACCCTCCCTGTACCAAAACCTTAGATGGGACAGTCTATGCGGCACACTACTCTCTCTCTGTCCTCACATCAGAATAGCTCACCAATTTCTTCCCAAATGAATAGCAAGCTTCCCTGTACAGCAGCAGCAAACACTGTGCATGAAATACTGCACTCATAAAGAAGTATGTTAAGACAACATTTAGTACTTCCCTGTCTAGAACTGAATTACATGTGCCACAGCAGGTAACACATGCAAACAATTCTTACTTAATTTTGAGGGTTATATTACCGAGAGGACTGGGTACAGATCTCCATAAACATTTGAAAAAAATGGGGAGGAAACACAGAGACCAAGATATTCCTACTGTAGATCCAGTTTAAAGATGATGCTTTTGCCAAAAGAATAGTGCACAACTCTTTCCTTGCCAGCTATTCATCCCCACCTCTGTATAACAAGCCTGAGAAAGGAAATGGTCAAGGTGTGATCAGGACTACTAACAACAAGAGGAAAACAATAGTTTTAACCCAGACATGCTCCCAGATTCAATTCACTGCAAACCACACAAATGCTCTTGGTGGCACAAAGGAAAGGAAAAACACATGAAAGACAGCACAAGACTCTTTCAGAGTACTACTGGCATATACTCATTTAAATTATACATGGAAGCAGATCATCAGCTGAGATGCCAAACCTAACATCAATTCTCCGTTGATTAATTCTTTTTAAAGGCCTCAAGTTATGAACTGGGCTTCCACTGCTTCTATTAGAAAAACACTATACTTGTAAGAAGCATATACATGTTCTTCCAAATACTAACCACCTTTACTGTCCTGATTCTTCATCAGTGGACTGCATCCTACATTTAAAGACTTAAAGACTATCCTTGACTAAACTGTATGATTCAGCTTTTGAAATACACAAGAAAATATTTTTCCAACATTCATTTATTCTTGCTGGAGTTTAATACCCTTGAGGTGAAGCCGTGTGAGGAGAGGCTGAGGTCACTTGGTCTGTTCAGCTGGAGAAGAGGAGACCGAGGGGAGACCTCATTGCAGGCACAACTTCCTCATGAGGGGAAGAGGAGGGGCAGGCACTGAGCTCTGCTCTGTGGTGACCACTGACAGAACCCGAGGGAATGGTCTAAAGTTGTTCACCCAGAGGGTGGTTGGGCACTGGAACAGGCTCCCCAGAGAAGTGATCACAGCACCAAGCCTGACAGAGTCCAAGAAGTGTTTGGATGATACCCTCAGGCACATGGTGACTCTTGGGGATGGTCCTATGCAGGGAGGACATGATGATCCTTCTGGGTCCCTTCCAATTTGGCATATTCTGTAATTCTGTGACAGTTAATTCCTTTTCAACAGTAGATTCATTAATTTCATTAAGTTTCATTAATTTCAAATGAACCCTGGACTTAATTCTGAATTCCTGTACTCCTCCCACATGTCCATCCTTAGTCTAAACTTTATTATTCAACTGCATGATTATGACAATAAAAAAAAAATTCCTTTGTAAAAAATAAGAGCAATAGGCCAAGAAGAAAATAAATTTGACCCCTACCTGTGGAATCTCAGTACTTTTAAAGCACATCAGACAAAAGTTAATTTTTCATTTGTCTCCAATTCTGATTAAACCTTCTGCAAACAAGGTAACACAGTCAACCTAGAATGGATTACCTTAAACTCAAAGTACATATGGCAAATAAGATTTCCTGTCCCGACAGCTTAGCTCTGAACAATGTCACTTGCTTATATATCTCCTTTAGGAAGATTCTTACAAAACAGTAAGATTTAAATTCCCTAGTGCCACTCTACAGCCTATCTTTCATCTACTCAATGCCCTTGGGGCACATATATTTATTCAATGTTCTACTCATTTATCATGGCATCTTTCAGAGAATGAACACAGAATACTTTTTAAAAATGTAATAGTGTACTTCCAAGAGGCCTTTGCCTAATCATATTCCTGCTGCCAGACTACAAGGAAAGGTAAGTATGCTACCAAAAAACGCTTGAAAGTAGAAGAATCATGGAACCCCAACCACTGGCATTAAACAGTACCAAGAGTTGCCTTTAACTGGGAACTCGTACAAATGAAATTATGGCAACTAGGGAGTCAGGAGGTGGAAAACTGGGAAGAAAAGCAGGCAAAGGGCTGAATTTCCAGAATTAGGAAAAATATTAGGACACTTAAGACAACAAGCTTAACATCCCAGAGGCTGCATATTCACAATGGACTCCATAAGTTTTCCAGATGAAGATGGAACAACCAAGGCAGTGTGCCCCCACTAAACAAAGTATGATCAGAAAACAGACACACAACAGTTACTTGAGTTGAAGCAGCTCAAGAAGACCTTCTGTCACACATTAGTCACAGGTCCTTGTCTGTAGGCATCGGTGCAATTCAGACAATCCCAGGTAGCTGAGATCCACTGATTTGCCACTAAAATTCACTTCTACCAAATGCAAGACACAGCTTTCTCAGGAGGAAATGTACTGAAGACACTGCAGTCACTGGTATGAATGAAAAGTAATTCAGACTGAATTTACGGAACATGGTCCCCAAGAATGATTTTCGTAAGATGCTGCCTTCTATTTCACGACAGAAACAAGGTTTTCCTCCCTGAAATTCCAGAACCAAAAGGCCCGATGCCTATTTTCATTGATATTCAAAAGGCAACAAAAATTCTAAGTGGGCAGTATTCCCTACAATACAAAAAAAGTAATCTATAAAATATTTCCTTCTTCCTCCCTCTCAAGAAAATTATTGCCACTGTTAATGGTGTATCCAGTTGCTGCCACTATTTTGAGCACCTTTCCACTACACAAAGAACACTGTAGCAACAGCTTACTACAGTGACAACAGCTAACAGACTTTCTGCACTATTTGTTCATGTGATCTACTACTGGAAAAAGCTGTGAATAGTCATCCCAGTGCGTGCAGGGCCTCAGTACAACGTTTATGCAAGCATACAGTCAGGGAAGTCTCAGCTACAAGCTTCCAGTTCTTCCTAACAAGGTATTTCCTACAAGCCCCATTCCTCAATACCAGCTCCTGATTCCAAACTAGGCAGGCCAGGGTCTAGCTCCTCATTAATCCTCATTGCTCATAACAAGTAAAGACACCACACAGATCTTCCAGTACAGGATCTAGCTTTCATTAATCTTCAAGGCAGACAATGACAACAGACCTTTTATGGAAAGATAGAGGCCCTGGCTAATCACACTCCAAAGCAGGAAGCGAGATTAAAATCCTCATCCCAGATGACAGTAGCTTTTTTGGAGGTTAAATTTGTATTTTTCTGAGGCCACTGCCACTTACTACATACTGTCGCTGCAAGACAACTGCCTTTCCTCCTCCACTCCTGGTCCCTAGACTCCCAAATTTGGATGAACTGCATTTTACAAAAAAACCCATCTGCAAACAGATCACCTTTCACTTGGAATGTAAGTCCTCCCCAGAGATGCAGAGACAGACAGACGGAAGTAACAGAGACTGTAAGCTCTGGCTCAGTTCTGCTCAGCAAATGCCCCCCAGGCCAGGCCAGGCCAGCCACACTGCCCAGTTATCCAGTGTGCTGTTGCTGCTGGACAAATATAGAAAGCAGAAAGTGGAGCAACCGTTTCAGCAGAAGAGATTCTGCTCAGCTCTCCGGGAGGGAGGAGCAGGGAGCTGAACCAGCCAAACTGCTTTACCCATACATGGCCTCTGAACGAGACCATGGCTAAGACAAGCTCCTTTACACACGCACACCCTCATTCACTGTCACGCTCTGCAAGAAGGAAAAGAATTCAAGTGTGCAAACTTAAAGGAGTTACTGTTACGAAATGAGTTCCAAGGCCATTTTGCTTTATTCACCAACAGAATCTGGGCAGTGACTCGGAAACAAGACAAAAATCTCTGTTCCCACATCCACCAGCATTTCCGGAACTACTAAACTGGCAAGATCTTCCTTCTTGCTTTTGGACATACACATCCATATATTCAGTTCTTGGTTTGACCTTCTCCCCAGCCCAAACTGAATTACAGCAATCTTTTCAAACCCTTCTCCCTTCTTAAGTATTGTCCTAAAGCAGCAGCGTGACCTTTCTCATTGGTTGATACTAATTGCTATAGTGACCCGACATATCACGTCCGCTTTCTCAGGAGTCGTTTCTGCCACTGTTTAACACTAACACTTTCTATGCATTCTTCTTAAAAACAGAAGCAATCCAACTTTATGCAGCATCCCCCTCTCTCTTCACCCACCCTATCCCTTTTGTGTTGCGGCATGGAAAGAGCAAAATAAGTCTGACTGAAAACTCAAATCCTTGGGTATTCAGAGAAAAAACTCAGTAAGTGGCACAGCCTGTCACTGTTCAGCACAGAAATATGACAGTCTGCAAACTCAAAAGCAGTTTCATTTATATAAACCCCAAGTTTTTTTCGTGAGAGATTTATTACCTTATGCTGCTGCCTTCTTCTTCTATTTGGTGTATCCCACATTTCTGTGGTGATACGAAACTACATTACAGAAGTTACCAGAAAAGTTCTGACATACAAATAGCTGGAAGCTGCAACTTTCAACTACGTATATCAGGAATGTAGTAGCCCATTCAGAGCAGTACACTAGTCAGGTGGGTACTGTTACTGTAACTTGAAAGTAAATATAAAAATACTGGTACTTAAATCAACAATCATGGTATTTTTTCAAATTTCTCATAATGATGAGATAATGGTTTAGGCTCCCTGCATATTCAGGAAGACACCAGAATACTCTTAGTTAACTCTACACCTAAGCATAGCCTAAGTTATTTTCCTCACAAAAACGCTCCCCATGAAATTCCTATTAAACATAGTCTTAAATTAAATGAAAAACACTTTTAAACACAAAGAAACTGTAAAGCAAATTCTGCATCAGAGAATTAGTGTCATAGCAGCTTTCACACTGTGAAATAGACAGTACCACCTACAGCCAGTCTTTGATAATGATCAAATTCTGGCCATGAATGCAGAATTCAAAATGTGACACAGGTGGCTTTACTCCATACATATCAGAATACCCTCACTTAACTTTTCCTAAGTCACCAAAACATATAAGCATAGATTTTTGAGCAGTCAGAACTGCTTTAGAAAAGTAAATAAACTCTTTTTTCCTCCCACAGATTTTGTGTATTGATAATTTTTAATAGTATCACTTGTTCTGTCACTTAGAACTGTGCAAGGTATCTTTACTGTTTCACTCAAGAATCATGCCACACATTGTAGTCATAAACCAGTGACATGCAAGACAAGAAAAAACCCCAAAGAAAGTTGACCTGTGATCCAGATATATGTTTTTTAATTTAGAAGTTTAAATGAAGAAGAGGATTTTTTTCTCAGGGCAAATGACAAGGAAGCACAAGTAAGTTGGCAAAAAGATTTTAAGATGTTCCTCTGCTTTGAAATATGAAACTATAAATAAGAGAAGAATTACTTTTACACTGTGCTGTGCCTACATGAAATGCAAAAGCTAGATGTGACATTCAAAATATATTCTCCCTTCCTAGAAGACCAATATTTCATTGCCTTATGAAGAATCATTTATCAAAGCTCCATCTTGTAAGATTTTGCAGAGCTAATAAGATGCATGGTGTCCATCCCACGAATCTCCACATATATCAAGAAAGATGCCATCATTTTTGTATGTAGACTTGGACATTGTCTGCTAAATACCTCATTCAAATTACAAGCCTCATAAATAACCAGCTCCTCTGCTCTAGAGAAAACTGAACATGAGTATTCCCTTTCCAACAGAGTCTAAAAGATTTGCGTGTCTATGTTGGAATATCTTTTGAACTGTATAGTTTGAGGCAAAGATAGATGAGAATATTCATGAGTTCAGTGAAAGCCTGAATTCTAAATGATAAGATATTTGAAGAACAAGTTTTATTTTGACATGTGAAATACTGAAATCTAGCGGATAACAGATACATTATTTTTGCGAAAGGTGTAATATGAAACAGCCTGCAGATAGAAGTGAAAGCTACCAGAAAGAATAGTTCTGATGGTGATGAAAAAAAGCCAAGGTCCTGAAAAACTCCAATTAATTTAAAGTAAAAACAGTATAAGAAATCCACCTAAGTTATTATATGATTCAGGAGAGCATTTAGTTCTGAGAGAATACAGAGCATGCAACATTAAAACAGAACCCCGTCTGCGAAGGAAAGCCTGCCCGACACCACATCAGCACAACAGCAAGTACTCAACAAACACTCATTCTCCTCTCCACATGCTCGTTTCAAGGTCTCCTTGAGATGCGCTGCGGTAAAGGACAACCCAAAGGGCCTGCTCATTTGCATGGATTTCAGCAATTCTCAAGCCAGTTATTCCAAGTAATTTGGACAATCAATATAAACATTCCAGAGATATGATTTTAAACCCAGTTTACATAATCTTAAATCTACCTGGAGCTTTACCACCGCAAGCCAAGCCATTAAATCCGTTATAAATCTACTCTAAACTACTACAGGTTCATTATCAAAACCTGCAGTTTGTCAGTTTGCTCCTAATACTTTGCCTCAAACAAAGCAGCTGGCAGCCAGCACATCTTTTCTAAAATCAAAATCATCCAAACCATGGTATGCTAAGTACACTGAATATGGACAGGTAACACACATACATGGGACAGGTAAGACAGCTTGTGGACAAGAATTCCACTTCTGGCAGAAAACTTCAACTTACATATATCTCCGTGACAAAATGTATCATTTAAATTGAAATTCTTCACTAAGATTTGAAAACTACTGATGACTTCTGTTCATCTTTCTAGTTGCTCAATGTTTATCCTGAATTCAGTTGGCAACAATGCCTTTTCTTTCAAAATGCACAGAGCGAAGATAAGTGGAAGTTTCAAGCTACTCAAGATGTCAGAAAGACTTCCTTTCCCTGGTTTCATGACTACTGCACTGTATCGCTGTCAAACAAACAAGCCTGCTCCGTCTATCACAGGTCACTCGCGAGCTATTCCTCCCTACAGCAAAGTGTTTGCAGATGATTGGCACTGCAGCTTTACATTCTCTCCCTCGCTTTATCTACATTTCCTGCTTTGATCTAATGTATAATTTTGCTTTACATGCTTGAATCTTGCATCAGGTGCAAACAAGACGATGCTCAGGAAATCTGCTCTTGAAAACGTGGATGTTAAAGCTCTGTCTTTTCATTGTTATGTCCCAAACACAAAGTGTCTTTGCAACAGCAGAAAAATGGTTTCTTGCATTTTTTTCATATAACACAACCATCTCTAATAACTGAGCAAGGGCAATAAAACTACTGGTTACTTTTTTCAGTTGAGGTAATCTCCCCTGCCTCAAGAATTCTTGTAACAGGATCACAACACAAGATTCTGTGCTATGATACTTCCAGAGAAATGCTCATTAGAGGTCCTAGATAACTTCTCTCAATTTACAATTCCCATTCTAATAAACCCTGAAGTATTTTAGTCTGCTTTGAATTACACTGTTTCTTTCTCTCCAGCCAAATACCTGATCAATGGATAAAAACGATACTTTCTTCCCCGAAGGCAGTTACCAAGGCAGCGAATAGCTCTACTTCTTGAAGGACAAGAAGCAATACTGAACATGCCCAGGTGGAAATAATAAAACATTTAAGACATTTCTGGCAAGATTGAAAAATAAGAATGTAGAAATATCTATCTGAGTCTGCTGGACTGCTGCTGCTGTTCCAGAAACCAAACTCACATTATGACTTGGAAAACTGGACTCCTTTGTGGACATATTGCTGAAGAGTCTCCAGGTCAACAGCCAGAAGAGTGGGTTCTTAGATCCCAGTGAGAGACTAATAAACAGGAAGTTTCAAAAACTATGACAATTTGCATCACTTCCCACCTACAAAAAAATTAGAATGGGCACTCTAAGCAGATTTGTGGCAGATGACTCAGTTACTGATAGTCAATAACCATATTTCAGAAAAATATGCAAGAAATACTTAGGGAGCAACCTGCTCATGACAAAGTTCAATTAAACACTGGATTACAGGTAGAATCTTACTTAACTTAATGTGAATCTATTTTAAGAACCATTTAAACATCTACCTTTTATGAAATTTAAGTAATTCAGCGTACTGTTAGCAGTAATTTCAGAAGAACATGTACACAGTATTATAAATAGTCTCCTTATATTAATACTTCTCTTATGACAAAGCACCATGCTTTGTTTCAATTAATGACTCTTCAATTGATGTAAATGTTACTTGTAAGTCATGAATTTATTATTATTGAGAAAGACAATTATGTGCATTTACGATACTGTCCCCTTTCTTGCTTTCCTGTTTAGAGAAACTGCCAGGCAGCATGTTTTCAGAACCCCTGCTCCTAGCAAAAGAAACAAAAGTCAGAGACACCTTTCCCTTACCACCACGTAAAGATAATGTTACAAGTTCATCAAATTTTGAAGGACGAGGAAAAACATGGCCACAGTAATAAGTAGTAGTAACCTCATGGAGTTCTTTACCGAATCTCCCATTGTTTTAGTGCTCACGATTTTAGGACAGTCACTTTTCAAACGTCTACTTTCCTACAGAGGCTGTGTTCCTACTTTCTTTTGCATGTAAACAGAATTTCCCAGGCCTGCATCAACTATCTTTTCATATTAAAAAAAAAAAAAAAAAGATACAAAAGTGCAAGCATGTAACTGGGGCTTTTTCTGCCTAATGTAACACTAGAGACTCTTGACAGGGAAAGGAAAAACACAAGTGCCCAAAAGCGATCATTCAGAAAGGGTGAGCATACTCCACAAAGCATGCACTTTCCCAGCATAAGTATCATCAATAATTCTGTGAGCACCGGCTGAAAGAGAGTGGTAAGCACCTTAAGAAAAAAATAATTTTTCACATCACCGTATTTTAAAATCGCAATTCCCTATTTAGGAATGTTACAGGTATACATATCTGCACCCATGTTCCTGAGCAGATACGAGAAATGTGCTTCTGCCCTGGGGGCTCTTCAAGGAATGCAACTCAACATACGGATTAAGCTGCCGGCTGTACCCACCCGAGCATTCCCTACCTCAGTCTAAAGGGATACTCATTGTAAACATCTATCACAGCAACAGCCTTTACAACGCTACTTTTTAAACACTTAGGTGCAGACACAACTCCGGGAAGATACAGTATCTGACATTATGCGGAGATTCCAAGTACATAGCTGAGGGGAAAGAAAATCAGAATAAAAATGAGTTTATTGAAGCTCTGTGATGGCAAATCAGTGAAGTAAAATCTACCTGATGAACTAACCTGTAGAAAAACAATAGACAAGACAGCAAAAGAGATCAGGAAATAATCTAGCCATTTTTAGTGATCACGGGTACAAGGAAGGACAGACATACAAAAAAAACCAACAAAAAAACCAGAAACTCAAGATACTCAGAAAGACCAAGCTCTTGTAAGCCAAACGCAGAGTGTACTTCGAGAAATAAATCCCCAGTAAATACTCCTCTAACTCAAGTTAACTCCCGGTGAAACGCAACCAACGGACAAACAAGAAAGCCGCAGCATTTGAAAAACGACATTTTTCAAATTCCCCGACAACTTCTGGCAGAAGAGAAAGGTGGGGCCTTAAAAGTGAAAATGGGCCACAATTCCTAAGCAATTTAAAGCGGTGAAGGTTCTACACGTTTTTAGAATGCTGCCTCTCAACTTCTTACTCATACAGTGCCCTGAAGGAATCGCACACTGTTATCAACCTTTGTTGCCTCTTCATCCATTTACCATGTACTTTATGCTCCGTCTCTCCCGGTTTTAACATTTCCCTTCCTGCTTCGTTCCAGCAGTGCATGTCACGCCTGCTCACACTCGAGGCTGCGGTTCCTCACGCTGCGCTCACGCTTCCCGCACTCGCGGCTTACCTCCCGCCGCCGGCGCACCAGCTCACGCTTCTCAGCCCCGCAGGTCAGACCCCCCGGGCCCGACCGCACGGAGCCGCACCCCCGAGCCCGCGATAAGCGCCCGGCCCCGGGGAGCGGC
>WEKX01009019.1:2706-25048 GCA_013390025.1 Pitta sordida | reverse complement strand
TTTTTTCCCTTTAATAAAACCCTTTTTCCCTCTATTTTTTCTGCAGCTGAACATATATAAAATATCAAGATATGAGGCCCATGGATTGTATATTATCTCTATATAATTATATCAGATCTGTCTATCAAAGCTCTTCCTCACCTTTCTCTTGTCACAATTCATTACAAGGAGCTGCTCTTTTATGACTAAATGATAGAGCAATATTAATCCTTGCCAAATGCAAAAAGGAAGAGACGATAGAAGGAATTTAATAAAAATACTTTTATTCGCCAAGGTATTTTTCTGCAACTCCAAAGTGGGATAATAGCACAGCCCAGACTCCCTAAGAATGGAAACGTATTTTCCTCAATGAATTTAAATTTTATCTTCATCCCACAGTTGTACAAATCACAAAGGCTGGAGAGTCAAATCATTTATTTTTTTTAAAAAGTCAGATAGGAAGGTAAACACAATTCACACTTGGAAACTATTTTATATTCTGTTATTGTTTAATTGTAAATCTATTAGGAAAGGACTGCCTGGGTCACTGAGCCAATCCCAACAATACATTGGTCATTCCACGTTGAGGTGATTTGCCTTTGGAAAGCCAGTCCAGAACGTAATGTTCCCAATTCTTGGAAATCCTCTTCTAACTTTCAGATAATCTTATTTTTGGCCATATCACTGCTTTAAACTGAAAGTCAGGAGATTTGGGTGGGATATTGGGAAGAAATTCTTGGTTCTGAGGGTGGGGAGGCCCTGGCACAGGTTGCCCAGAGAAGCTGTGGCTGCCCCATCCCTGGAAGTGTCCAAGGCCAGGTTGGAGCAACTTGGGATAGTGGAAGGTGTCCCTGCCCATGGCAGGGGGTTGGAACTGGATGATCTGTAAGGCCCTTCCAACCCAAACCATTCCATGACTCTTTGCCACCCTGAGCTGACACATTTAAAATGAGAATTAAGAAAAATCATGCAAGTTGGCCAAAGAGCAGAGCTCACAGAAAAGCCTTTTTCCTCCCCCCTCCCCAACTAAACCTACATTCATCCAATAACCTTTATCATATCTTCTCTCAAAAATTCTTTGTTTCCCTTCCTGAATAATTACTGAGTAATTAATGTGGACCTACAACAGCACCATCCCAGGGCTTTGCTTACACCCAGCAGAGGGAGGTTACAGCTCAGCCTGTCCCTTCATCCCATTAACATTTATTTTAGTCAATCATCTCCTCATGTCAGGAAGCAGCAAGAGGAGGGATGGCACATGTTTTCGGGGTGGGGGGAAATTTTCTTGTGTGCACCTTTAAATCCGACGTAAAGCAACTTTGTACAAAGAACCTCCTGGAGTTGAGGCTTCATGAGCATTCCAAAGGAACTCGTTCCAGACAAGCTGATTAGGGAAACACCCCTGTGAGAAGGGGGAAGGTCTTTGAAATGTCTCTCCTGGTTAAAGACAGAATCTTATCAAGTGCAAAACGATTTCTGGACCACCCAGATATGCAGCAGGATCGGTTTCTCACAGAGCTCATCCCCATTTTAAGTGTTATTTGGTGCCCTCACCTAAACCATCTTTAGAAACTGGAATTTTTAATGGCGCAGAGAAAATCAGTGTCTGACGTGTAAATAAGGACAAAGTGACTTTCCATTAATTAAAAAAACTCCCTCTCTGGATCTGTAAGTGGGTTATGTGCCTGTATTTTTTTAAGGATATGTAAAACGAGCAAAGTCCTTCAACCCAAGCATGACATGAATCAAAGCTCAAAGATCCAAACAATGTTTCCAGCACTCAAGTTTACCAACAATAACCTTTTAACTATCCCCATGTACCGAAAGATTCCTGTAACTCCAGATATCAGATGAAAATGTTCCATCTCCTTATGTGCTACTTCTGCTTTGTCTAAAACACTCTTTGCTTTTAAATCCAGGTTTAATTCAGCTTTAATAGTACAGTTATACCTCCTCCATCGGGAGGAAAGGGACAGGCCAAAGGCCTCGCGAAACATTATTCTCGCAAAGAACTGCAGGTCGTTAATATGCATGCAGGCCGCGCCCATTGCTCCACCCCCCGGAACTCCGGAGCTCTGCGGACAATTCTTTGCTCCTTCCCGTAGTCTGTCTCGGCACAGACGAGCAAAGGGAACCGTTTCTGAGCGGCTGCTGTGACCGCAGCCCAAACCTCACGCCGCTACCCTCCCCAGCCCCCCANGGACGGGGTGAGTCCCGCTCCACAGGCATCGTGGCACCGCCTCTCGGCAGAGCAGAGTCAAACTGCACATGTGCCAGGCAGCTGAGTTCGCGGACTGCTGAATCATATTTGCGAAAAGATTGCTTCGCAAATGGGCGAGGTCGTGAAGGAGAAGTCGCGATACAGAGAGGATTCACTGTAGTTCCTATTCCACAGTGCAGGAATTGTGCTCGAAGTAAAGCCAAACTTAAAATCCTACTGAAGTCATGAAAGAGTAGAAATGAATCAAACCAACACCAAGGCCCACACGGACAGCGAGCAGAAATCGGGGACACAAGGATGTTTTAAGAAACTGTATAAAAGGACATTCAGAAGTTTTACAGTTACACCCCCCTCCATCGCGAGGAAAGGGACAGGCCAATGCCATCGCGAAAGCCTAACCTCGCAAAGAACTGCAGGTCGTTAATATGCATGCAGGCCACGCCCATTGCTCCACCCCCTGGAACTCTGGAGCAGCACGGACAATTCTCTGCTCCTTCTCCTTCTCTCTCTCGGCACAAGCGAGCAAAGGGAACCGTTTCTGAGCGGCTGCTCTGACCATGTGGGCTCGCAGCCAAACCTCACGCCGCTGCTCCCCCCCCAGCCCGGCCCGGCCCCAGTGCTCGCGCGGGGTCTCAGTGGAGCACACAGAAGTGGGTCAGGGTGCTGCAGGTCTCTAAACGCCGTGCCCGAGCCGCACCGTGCCGCACCGCGCCGCCCCGTTCCCGAGCTGCACGGCACCATGCCCGAGCCGGCGCCGCGCCGTTCCCGAGCCGCCCCATGCCGTGCCCGAGCCGCCGTGAGGGTGGGGGGGTGGAGGGGTCAGGTTGGTATGGGAGTTTCTTTCCCTTTAACATCCACTGGTCCCGTGAGAGAGCGGCAGCGCTCCCGAACGGCCCCAGAGGGCGGGGGAACAGAAGCCCCCTCCCAGCACACAGCTTGCCTCACTTTCGTGAGGCAGTCTCCCCGTTCAGGGACCTCCCCGCAGGGCGGGGTGAGTCCCGCCCCACAGGCACCGCAGCACCGCCCCTGGGCAGAGCAGAGTCAAACTGCGCATGTCTCAGCCAGCTGAGCTCGCAGACGGCAGAATCATATTTGCGAAAAAATTGCTTCGCAAATGGGCGAGGTCGTGAAGGAGAAGATGCGATACAGAGAGGATTCACTGTATTTTAAAATGTGCAAAGTGAAACATTAACCACAGGATCTCCTGGGCTGGAAGGGACCCACAAGGCCCATCCAGCCCATCTCCTGGCCCTGCACGGACACCCCAACAATCCCACCCTGTCCGAGTGTTCCTTGAGTTCCTGTCTCTCCAGAGTGTGAAACCATCAATCCTTGACCTAAATCACAATAAAAACAAAGGGAAAAGAGGGTGAGGGATGAACTGATGTTCAGTTCAGAGGGATGAACCATTTTACTCTTGGAGCCTCTTTCACCCTTTCCCAAGGCCAGGTTGACCTGACACCAGGGAGGACATGGTCAAAAATTGTGTTTAATTCAACCTTGTCAGCAGAATTCACCATTTCTTCCCGCACAGTTGGACTGCAGGGATCATAAAACAAGAATTTTGACTGTTTCTCCACTAAAAACTCTTGAGGAAATAGAGTAGCCAGGAATAAAGAATTGCTTTTTAAATGTGGCTGCAGATTTCCCAATTAATAAGGGCATGAAATGAATAAGTAAGGAGGGAGAAGTAGATTTCTCTAAATGTTGTTTTTTCAAATTGTCTTCTGTTGCTAGGAGACTACAATCATAAAGTATAAATAATCATGGCTATTATATTAAATTTAACTTTATTTCATTAAAATTGATCAAAACAACTTGTACCTTTAAAGATGGTGAAATACGCTCAGTATTAAAACATTCAGTTGTGTACTTTTGAAACTAAAATATTAGCAGGAATAAAAACTTTCTGTAAGATCATGAAATAAGAGTGTTTTAGCTCATCAGTGCTTCCTTCCAAATTTAAGCACGATAGCAACAGGTGGATACAAATGGATACAAATATCTCTAAATATTAAATATCTCCACATTTTTACTTCTTTTACCCTTTTTGCTTGGTTGCAGGGATTTCTCAGCCTAAAACACAGAATGCAAAACAGCTGCACCAGGTTGAAGTAAAAGTCAGTTCAGATCCTGGCTCTCCATCCAATAGAAGAGCAATTCCATGGAATGTTTTCCATCCCCAAGGGTGGTACCTGTACCCATATCCCCCAGCAGACTTTTCTTTCAGGAATCTACCCAGTCACTTTTGGGGAATGGTGGCACTTTTAGCTCAGTTCACAGGTTATTCTGGGTTGGAAGGGACCCTCAGGATCATCTAGTCCAACTCCCCACCAACTAGACCATGTCACTGAGCTCCTCATCGAGTCTTCCCTTAAACACCTCCAGTTAGAGTTGAGATTTATGTCCTCTGTCATTTATAACTCGAAAGAAATTGTGTACCAGGTTGATTGTTACAAACACAAAAAAATCAAAGCTATAAGGGAATGTTTTTCCTCAGTTCTGATTCAGAGGGTGGTGGATTTTCACTCTCCCTCCAGCAGCTGTGTCATTTCTCCTCCTCAAAACCCTCTTCCAAAAAAGCTGCTGTTGGAATTTCTCTCATTAACTGAGCTCCATAAGTCCCCAAAAGCCTTTGGTAAAACAGTCACGAGATTACACTAATTAATCGTTGAAATTTGCTTCTGATTGTGCCTTGAGTGCCACAAGCAGCTCTGCCTCTTCAAAGGTCCCCCCAGTGCCACAATAACCACAGCTCACGAGGGCACCCAGAGAACTGAAGCTGAGCTGCATTAAGGGAAAATTGGAGCCAATTTATTTGCATCACAGTATCTCCCACCAATTATGCTTCTCTAAGTGAAGTTAAAACACCCTCCTGCCATGACTTCATTTGCACAAAACAATAAGAAATTAGGAGGGTGAGGGAGCAGAAATATATTTCATTTTTAAGGAATACCTCTCTTGAGTATATGTAGAGGGAAAATGTTTGTTAACCTGCATGTCCCAAATGCAGGTGATGGCACAGGTGATNCCAACTCCCCACCAACTAGACCATGTCACTGAGCTCCTCATCGAGTCTTCCCTTAAACACCTCCAGTTAGAGTTGAGATTTATGTCCTCTGTCATTTATAACTCGAAAGAAATTGTGTACCAGGTTGATTGTTACAAACACAAAAAAATCAAAGCTATAAGGGAATGTTTTTCCTCAGTTCTGATTCAGAGGGTGGTGGATTTTCACTCTCCCTCCAGCAGCTGTGTCATTTCTCCTCCTCAAAACCCTCTTCCAAAAAAGCTGCTGTTGGAATTTCTCTCATTAACTGAGCTCCATAAGTCCCCAAAAGCCTTTGGTAAAACAGTCACGAGATTACACTAATTAATCGTTGAAATTTGCTTCTGATTGTGCCTTGAGTGCCACAAGCAGCTCTGCCTCTTCAAAGGTCCCCCCAGTGCCACAATAACCACAGCTCACGAGGGCACCCAGAGAACTGAAGCTGAGCTGCATTAAGGGAAAATTGGAGCCAATTTATTTGCATCACAGTATCTCCCACCAATTATGCTTCTCTAAGTGAAGTTAAAACACCCTCCTGCCATGACTTCATTTGCACAAAACAATAAGAAATTAGGAGGGTGAGGGAGCAGAAATATATTTCATTTTTAAGGAATACCTCTCTTGAGTATATGTAGAGGGAAAATGTTTGTTAACCTGCATGTCCCAAATGCAGGTGATGGCACAGGTGATGGCTCCTCCTTTCTAAATTTAAATTGGTTCTTCATTGTAAATCTTTGCAGAGATTTGCTGCCACCAAAGCAGTTCAGCCCTCCCAGTAACCTCCTCCTGCTTCCCAAAATTCCCCCTCCTACCTGTGCATTTCCTCCTAATTCTACTTGTTACTAAATAATCTGTTTGAGAATTAAATCTCTTTATCCATCCTATTCAAAACTGAGGCACAGTAAAATTCAAAATGCACATTACAAATTATTAAAGAATTGGAAATATGTAATACAGTACTGTTAATATACACTAGGCATAACAATCTTTTTATATTATTTCATTGTTTTACATGGGTAAACTGAGATTTACCTCTATTTTATGGTTGGACATGGTTTAGGGATGGACTTGGGAGTGCTGGTTAATGGTTGGACTTAATCTTAAGGGTCTTTTCCAACTTGAATCTGTGATTCCATAACAATCAAGAATAAAAGACCTTTATAAAAATGAGGAGACATCAGCACTGATCACTAAAAGAAGTGAAAAATTCTTATTTCTTGGGTGATCAGACCTGCTCCCATTTCACACAGAGAACCACAGACTCTGCCAAGCATCCAAACATCCAGAACTTTTAAAAGTATCGTGAATTCCCTCAAAAACAACGAGGATCAGGCACCCCAAACCAACACTCACCAGGTAGTGAATTACAGTGAATCCTCTCTGTATCGCGACTTCTCCTTCGCGACATTGCGATGTGAATTTATCGCAGTTTCAATTCCACCATTTGTGAATTTATACCGCTCGCACATGTGTATTGCCTCTGCTCCACCGAGAGGCGGTGCCGGAGCTCCCCGTGCGGCAGTGCTGGCCCGGCCCAACGGGGAGGGTCGGGAGTCACGCTATTCGCTGTTACTCTAAGCACAGCTGGGGAACTGAACACCCCCTGGGCGCGTGTTACTGTTTCCATGGCTACAGGGGGGGAGGGCAGTGCCACAGGGAAGTGGGGCTGGTCTGGGCGCAGCAGCCAGCGGGACATGCTCACTCCGCTGCCACAGCTGAACCCCCCCTGCCCCGCGGGGCACTGCCGGCAGTGCCTGGGATGGGCGGTGCGTGGGACTGGTGGTGCACGGGACGGGCGGCGCGGGATGGGACAGGCGGCGCGGGACGGGACAGGCGACGTGGGGCAGGCGGCGCGGGACTGGGCGGGTGGCGCGGGACGGGGCGGACCGCTCACGGCGGGCATATGCACTGGGGCTGGGGAGAGGGCGGGAGCAGCGGCACAGGGTTTGGTCACAGCAGACCCACGGGATCTCGGGGTTGGGAGGGGGTCTCCCGAGGCAGAGGGGGCTCAGAAACAGTTCCCTTTTCTTCCCCGTGCTCAGAGAGTCTGAAGGGAGAAGCAAAAAAGTGCCCCGGAGCCCTGCAAAGTTCCGGGGGGTGGGGCAATGGGCGTGGCCTCCATGGATATTAACGACCTGCAGTTCTTGGCACGATTAATATTTCACGAGGGCTGTCGCCTGTCCCTTTCCTCGCGATGGAGGATGTATAACTGTATCAATGTCTGGTCTCAAACAAAAGCCAATAGTGGGACACAGGGATTTGCCTCATTTATGTGTCTAAACCATACATTTTGCCTGCATTTATTTATAAAAAACACACACTGCAGGGCACAGAAGTTGACTGTGAAACTTGGGTTCTTCCTTAGTGGGTGAGAAAGCGGAGCCTATCCCACTGAAAGTCAATAACCTCCTTGGAATTCAGGCAAGCACAAGAGATTCTTACATATGGAGTGTCAAAGAAAATAGCGTTTCTTAGCATGTAAGGTCACTGAGCTGTCAGGAACAGAGGCAGAGACAAAGAATGAACTAGAACTCGTGAAGCTGAGTAGGAAAGAAAAGGGAGAAAACCCTAATTTAAGGAAATTTGAACATTAGAGCCAGCCTGGGAGAGTGGAAATTGTCGCTGCCCATGGCAGGGGTTGAGAGTAAGATGAGCTTTGAGGTCCCTTCCAGTTCAAACCATTCTGAGTCCCCATGATTTCATGATTATTGTCGTTAATTACTAAAGCAGGAGAAGAGAGCATGGCTCCCCCAAGCAGTGAGATCCAAAAAAAGCTGTTTGGCACAGAAGCATCGCCCTGGAATCCATGGCAGCACTTCCTACTTCCAATCATAGGAAGACAAAGCCTGGAAGGACCACTGAGGAGTGAAGCACAAACTGCTCAAAGCAGAACAAATTCAACCTGAGTCTCAGAGTCACCTCCAGTCAAGTTTTCCCAACCTCCAAGGATGGTGATTCACACTCCCACTATGCAAAATCCCCTCCTTAATGGAATCAACACTTTTCCTTGACACCGTTTTGCTGCTTGTAAAGAAAATTATGACAGTCAGTGCTCCTGGTGTGATAAATCCTCTGTATCAAACACAACTCATGGTCACACACAACAACAGGTTCCATTCCCAAATTATTTTAAAGTGTGGTAACCACTGCATCCAAATCAATCAGGAATGGTGATGATCATTTTCCCAAGGATAAACCACAAATGTTACACATGAAAACACTCAAAGCAAACCCATCAGGTCGTTCCCCTCACAAAAGACACCATTTATAAGGACAGGACTCAGACTCCGGCACACAAATCACAGATCCTGTAACATTCCAGTCTGGAGAGTGTCTTTCAGTCTGGAGCCCTGTTTACCAACACTTGTGGACTGACTGTCATGCCAGCTCACCTGCAGCTGGGAACATTCCCTGCCAGCAGCCATGTGATCACAGCTGTGTTTGGCCTCTGGATATTTCAGGTCTCTCTGGAATTCTCTTTCCCATTCTCACAAAGTCCCAGGAAGTAGAAAAAGACTTAAAAATATCATGAAAAAGCCCCAAAAGATCAGTTAACAACACTTAGGGGGGTCAATACACATCTAAGTGCTACCAATGGCACTATCTTGATGTTGGACCCACATTCCAAATTTAACCCAAGGGGATTCCCACACTTCTTAACATTCATATTTACTTCCTCCTGGCTTACACATCCCGGTGGCTGCAGAAAATAAGGGGATCTAAGTGGAGTAAACTGTGATTCACCTTTATTAGAAGAAAATAAATGTGCAACATGTTCCTCCAGAAACTCCCAGGACAGAGATTAACATCTGAGCGGCACAAACTCGGCTTTTATTTGTGAATTCTTGGAAGGCAGGACAAAGCCAGGATGGAAAGGAAACAGGACTGCTGGAAGATAGAGCAGAGATAGGCACAGATTTCTAATTAATCAACAAGAGGAATGCAGCCCTGTTTTACAAGGCAATAATCCAGCTCCATTACCGAAGGGAATGCCTTGGAGAATGAAGGCCAAGGAGCTTTTTCAAACAAGGCAACTGGATTCTTGCCCCATAAAGCAGCAGGGCACTGTGATTATTACCTTGGTGCCACATGCCCTTTTAAAATGGTTCTCCCCCCAACACACACCTAATTGTTTAAAACCTCCCAAGTAAAAAGATCAGGAGAAGTGAAAGGGGATGTGGGGTAGAAGGCAAGACATTTAATGTTTTCTCCTCATTTCATGGCAAATATCAAGTACAAAATGTAAATGAAATTGTTTCAATCAGGGTTATTACAAATAGCAGCAATAAATCCTATTAATAAGCATCACACATAGATTTTATGTCTCTCTTATCCTTCACACACGTTGTTTCCCCTCCCCTTCCTCTGCTTGATTCCTCCCTTTTCCCACCCTCCCAAAAGCAGTTTTTCCTCTTTTAGAATTTTTCCTGACATTCCAATATTACACATGATACACCAACCCCAGAACAAGGCACAGACTCAGGAATCTCGAAGAATCTTATTAGTGAAAGCTGATAAAACTAAAAGATACAATCAGCCTCGGTCACCTCCAAAGAAACCAGGACATTTGGAGTCTTGTCCCCACGGCTGAACCCCCACCTTGGCCTGAGGGATGTGCCCACTCAGGGTACAGGGCCAAAAACCACTTGCCTTCCTTTAATATGGAACAGATTTATTCTGTATCTGTGTCATCACAACAGTAATTTAATGAAAATTCAATACACCTGCTAAAAAAATTCCTGCCTGGTAAGATAATATGAATATCCCCAGGATGGACTAAATTCTTCGTGTGTAAATTAAAAGCAAAGTAGCAGCAACACTAAATACACACAATTCACTGAAAGAGAACATGATCAAACTAAGAAAATTCATCAGACTCCCAAATCCTTTGTTTCTGATGGTACATTCAGACACATCACAGCTGCCTCCCAAGTCTGACATTTCTTGAATATTGAATTTAAAAGAAAATAACAAGTGCAACTTCTGCAATTATTCCATCTCAAAAACTCTTCTTCCTTCCATTTTAAAAACTTTGTAATTCCTCCCATAAAAATCTCCTTCTAAAGGCAAACAACCAAAACAAATACGATTTCAACTGGCATTGTTTTGAAAACATTAAATGGGATCCCATTGGGAAATTAAATGGAAATGTCACCTGTAATAAATGGAGAGGATGATTCACAGACAAAACTAACATTTTAAAATATGTTACCTACATAATTAGAGGAGGCTGATTTTCCAAAGGACCGTTCTCCAACACCTTCCAGTAAAATCCAAATTTAAATCCTGGCTGGGAAAGGCACTTTCGACATATGTGCTTGAAATGTTTGGCCACGCTGCAGAAATTAGAGCTGGAAAGCTCTGAAAGAATGTTCCTGCTACCTAAGGCATGGAACTCACTGGTTTCCAACTGCTTTAGGAATATCCTTTTGGAATAACTGCTATCACCAATGGCAAAATCACAGCTTGATTTCCCGATGTTTGCGCCACAAAAAATGTCTGTAATCGTCCTCACAACCATTTAAACATAAACTGGGACTCAGGAATCTCTAACTGGTGGATTAAAAAAAATCTCTGGGTAAAGAATGATAGGAAAGGTGACACTTCCAAGGCTGGGAAGGTTCACAGGTTATTCTGAGTTGGAAGGGACCCACAGGATCATCTAGTGCAATTCCTGAAGAAGAAGATTTTAATTTCACTTAGTGTGAAAAAACATCAAATCCAAATTTTGTGTAATACAGAGAGAAACCACAAGCTGTTTAGAGACAGCAAAGATTCAAGTCCCACTATTCCATTCCAGCCCCAGTTTGAAAGTTTAGACTCAGCTTAAACAGAGTAAACAACAAAGAACATTTTCTCCAGGCCTCTTCAATCTATATAAAGCCAATTTTATCTGAAATTGCTACGCCTGTTCATGGGTTACCAAGGAAATAATTCAAAAGATGCTGTAAGGGAGCCTATTAATCAATACTGAAGTCATTGCACCATTACACTGGGTCACTACTCTGAGTGTTCCCAATCTGTGGCTCCCAAACTAGGCACGGGCTGTCACAGGGAATATGCAGCTAATCTATAAAAAGCATTACTTGTAGGGATTTCATTAGTCCTGTAACTTTGACAAAAAGTTTGGACTTCTGAGCTCTCATGGGAATGAGGGAAAAAACCCACCTTCTGTGTCATTGATCTGCTGAAGGAGGAGTTCAGGGACCAGAACTTTTTTTGAAAAGCAAGTGGGTCTTTTTTGGTGGATCCTGTGCTGTGGGAAAAGGTGGGAACACCCTCATGAGCTCAATGTCTCAGTTTCCTTCTGTAATTGCAATGTCTGTGTGGGCTCTCTTTGGGATGGAGCATCCCAGAATCCCACAATGGTTTGGGCTGGAAGGCACAAAAAGGTCACCTCATTCCACCCCCTCCCATGGGCAGGAAACCCTCCCACCGTCCCAGGTTGCTCCAACCTGGCCTTGGGCACTTCCAGGGATGGGCAGCCGCAGCATCTTGGAAAAGTGAAGGTAGTGCACTAATGGGCTGCATTTGTAGAATTCTGGAGCATTACTGGTGTCCCGTGTTCACATGGGGGTGGGAAAATGGACACTGAATTTCTGTAGTTCTGGGATGAGAAAATAAACCTGTAAAGGTAAAGCAGAACAAAAAGGAGTGGCTTAAAGAGAGGTTGCTCTGGCCCTAAACCAAGTCATGTTCCTATTCCTACCTTTGGAGTATGTCTGTTAAGGAAATCTATCCTTTCTTTCCATTTTCCTTTTTCCTGTCTTCCAGAACCTGACTTTGACTCTTTGCTGCCTCTTCCAGAGAGCTCAAACAGGCCCCAGTTCCCCAGCCCTGCCACCTCTGCCTAAACATGTGTATTGGGTCTGACTGAGCGACCATTCGGGCCTCTGGCATCCAGCCAGGGTACAACCCGTTACAACATGGAATCCCAGAATAGTTTGGGTTGGAAGGGACCTTAAAGCTCATCTTGTTCCCCCCACTGTCATGGGCAGGGACACCTCCCACTGTCCCAGGTGGCTCCAACCTGGCCTTGGACACTCCCAGGGATGGGGCAGCCACAGCTTCTCTGGGCAACCTGTGCCAGGGCCTCCCCACCCTCAGAGCCAAGAATTCCCTGTCAGTATAACACAGCAAAGCCTCACATCTTCCCAGCAATGGGAAGAACTTTTTCATGCTGCTGAAATCTCTGGAGGACCCTTAAGGACAAGAGCTTTAAGACGTGAGTGTTCAGGGGCCATGACACGAGCTGAAAGTAGGGACAAAGGAACTGCAGCCAGAAATCTCCAATTCAGGCACACAAAACAGCTCCTGTGGCCAGAACAAGGCAGGAGGAAACTCAAGTGCTTCAGCAGAAAACCCGAATAAAAGAAATTGTTCAGGTCCCCTGCAAGTGGAACGAGCCATTTGAGACCTGGGAAGGTCCTGCCTTTCAGTTCACCAGCGTTTTCAGGATCAAAGGAAGAGCATTCAGAGTTTTCCACCTGATATTTTGACCTCACAAGACTTCTGGTCTCGCCTTGAAAGACTGAAAAATCCCAAGTTTACTTCCACATGTCCTTCAGGATGCCCATCACACTCAGCATCACACACAGGGAGGCTCGAGGCCCAAAGGCACTTTTAAAACCAATAATTGTATTCAGTAATAAATCTGTAAACTTTTTATGCATAAAAGTGACTTATAAAGAAAAAAACAGTGATTTTAAGGAAGGATGAACTTTCACTTCCCAGCACTGGCAGTGAAAAGGAAATGCCTTAGTGGAGGTAGATAAGGATTCTCCACATTTGTTGGTCTCATATTTAACTGCTACAAATGGAATTAGAATGATTTGCAATAAAACAGAGCTTTTGATCTAAATGTCACTCACAAACTCAAATTTAATAAACTGTGCAGGCTAAGTTGAGCAGCAGAATGTCTGGGAAATTCACTAGAAAAATGAGAATCTTTAAATGAGCTCTATGATATCTGATCATAATGAAAAAAATGTGTTTTAATTATCTCAGAGAAGGATATGAACATAATGCACGACTTTCAGCACACATACACATATATCTCATTTGTACTGATACACACACTCCCCTCACATCTCTGAATAAAACCTTCTCTGTCAAAGATAAATCTAATAACACACATCAGCAAGTTACCAAAAAAAAAAAAAAAAAAATTAACCAAAAGCAAGCAAACAAAAAAAAAGGATTACATTGAACATAACGAAAAATTCCAATATGCTAAAAACACCCCCAAGCGAGTGAAGGGTGCCAATAACAAGAAATGTGAACACAAACCCATGTCTGTAGGCACCACTTGTCACACTTCACCTAAAAACATTTTCCTCATACCGCCCCCTTCTTTTGCTTGGTTTTCTTCCCTCTCTTTTTGTCACTTTCTTCCATTTTTTTCACTACCTGATTATGTTAAAAATATTGGGGTTTTTTTTTGATTTTCAAACTCCCTCTGGCTGCTGAATACCCAGATTTGTTTCAATGTGGTCCTTTATCAAGGAATCCTCCAACAAATCTCACTGGCCACTCCAAAGCACAGTGCTGGGCCCTTTCATTAGGAGCCACGTCAGCTGGAGTGTTTGCCAGTAATATCAGGGATAATTCTTGCCAGCAGGGTCCAGTCTGATCCCAGAGGATCAAACAGCTGAGGGGAAATCCCACATGCCAAATTCACCACTTCAAAGAGGCAGCTTAAAAGCAGGGAATGCATCCAGTCGGGATCCCTGAGGGGGTCTGTGAGTGTCATGAAAGGACACAGGAGTTTCATATTAAAAAAGGACAACAGTGTAGAAGAAACACTTTACCTTTTTAAAAAAATGAAAAGCAGAGGAAGAAAACAGGCTAAAAGGTCACAAAGACGGATCAGAGTTTAATGAACTTCCTCGAACTACAGGAAGATAAAATCCAGAGGTGTTGTTCTTTGACACAACTGGATAAAAGGGTTGAAGGAATCCCAAATGGTTTGGATCAGGAGGAACCTTAAAGCTCATCTCATTCCACACCCTGCCATGGGCAAGGACACCTTCCACTATCCCAGGCTGCTCCAGCCCTGTCCAACCTGACCTGGATCTCTCCCAGGGATGAGGCAGCCACAGCTCTGCTGGCGATTCCATCACTTCTCTTTTCCTGCTGCCCACACCATTCCTGATCCAGGCCAAGATGCCATTGGCCTTCTGGGCTACCTGGGCACACTCTGGCTCATGTTCATCCTGCTGTCACTCAGCACCCCCAGGTCCCTCTGTGGTGGCTCTGCAGCCACTCTGTCCCAATCTGGAACTGCAGGGGGTTGTTTGGCCAAAGTGCAGAACCCGACACTTGGCCTTGTTGAGCCCCATGGCGTTGGATTCATCCCACCTCTCCAGCCTGTCCAGGGCCCTCTGCAGAGCAGATCCACACTCCCCCCCCAACTTGGTGTCACCTGCAAATTTGCTCATTGTGGACTCAATCCCCTCATCCAGATCATCAATAATGATAATAAGCAGGATTGTGTTTTACCAGGAATTATTCCACTCAAAGCTCCAATAGTTCTGTATTATATAGTGATCAAATCTGCCTAAAAGTTCCCACCTCTGGCTGCTGACTATGAGGGCAAACAGGAGCAATGGCTCCTACACACCTACACTGCAGACCCTGATCCTGCCCAGTTCTCCCAGGAGAGTATAAAGAGATGATTTCAAGTTAAAATCTCATGAGTAACAGCCAAGGCCACAAGAAAATGAATTCTAGAAGTTGTTAATTGAGAGGCCATAAAAATATTCTCCCTTTTTATCAAAACACATTGGGCAGGCAGACAAACTGCATCACTCAAAATTGTTGTCTGGAAAGTTACAAAGGTTGAAGAGAACTGGCAGTAGCTGGGCCTTTACATTAACATAACACATTAAATATTCATTACAGCCAAGCACTCATTATGTCAGCAGCTGAATGAAATAACAAGAATAATGCTTCCCAACTATAAAAGTAAGTACTACAAGAACCTCCTGCACCACAGCAATTTTAAAGAGTACACAGTGAGACAGAGTTGCTCACTCTGCTAAAACTGCTTCAGTTACTACAAATATCTTGGCTTTTAACTGTCCCTTTTCAGATGAACTTACACCAAGAAATAGGGAAATTTTATTGTGCAGTGTGAGTCCATATGAAAGGAGAAGCATTCTGCTGAGACAGTAGCTTATTACAATAGCACAATGTATCCAAATGCAGAGTGACACCATGAGTTTATGAGTTTATGAGTTTAATCGTAGTTTAAAAAGTTTGCCCAGAGAAGCTGTGGCTGCCCCATCCCTGGAAGAGTCCAAGGCCAGGTTGGAGCCACCCGGGATAGTGGGAGATGTTTTCTCTCAGTCTGTTCTCCCCTCAGTCCCTGCAGGTGCTTTAACCTGGGATGGAATTTATATCATCAAAATCGTCATGTGTGGAAGACAAACATTTGAATAATCTTAACACTGCACTGGAGCTGTGGTGAGGTGGAAAAGGGAAGATGGTTTGCTCTGCAGAGCCAACACGGTGCTGAAACCCAAAGTTTGGAGCTGGGAAAATGGGACTAAACCCTTGTTATGTGTCAGGAAAAAAGAGTTGGACTCGATGATCCTAGTGGGTCCCTTCCAACTCAGAATATTCTGTGAGGCTGTGAGGGGCTGGATGATCCTGTGGGTCCCTTCTGGCTCAGAGTGGCCTGTTAGCCTGTGAGGGAACTAGGTTTATGTTTACCACTCTGGGATGTGCGTTCGGTCTCTGTACGTGTGTTAGATGGTGAGTTGGACTAGATGATCCTTGTGGGTCCCTTCCAACTCATAGTATTCTGTGAATCTGTGAAAAAAGCAGCAAGTCTTAATTGCATTATCTAAGGACACAGTCAAAGAACTATTCCAGTTTGATGTCATTTAGCTGATCAATGTTTCCTTCATGTTTCTCTTAGTCTTCTAATATTAATTAATATGGAAGATTAAATCAGAAACATATTAAAATATATTAATTGCCCCAATACCCAGAGTTTTTTGAAGGCTTTCACAGCAGCTCTAGATTTTCTCACTGCAACTCAGTCAACTCAAAACAACTCTTTCTTCAGGTCTTCCAGTTTCCTTCTGAATTCAGTAAATGTGTTGTGTCCTTCTCAGAGAGGCTCTTCTTGGGATCTGATTCCCAAACTGTGGACCTGGAATTGTCTGAAACATCTGCCATGGAACAGGCTGGAGGATGCCACATCCCTGGAACTGTTCCAGGCCAGGCTGGGCAAGGCTTGGAACAATCTGGGACAGTGGAAGGTGTCCCTGCCCATGGCAGGAGTTGGACTATTCCCTCATTTCTCTCGTTAATCATCTTCATTTACAAGTTAAGAGCACTCAAAGCAAACACTGAGCACTTTTTGTTTGTTTGTTTTAAAAACCCAACACTTGGTAGTTCAAAGTTTGCAGCTTCAGTCAAACCAAGAGCTGCACAAAGGGTGGAAGAAGAAGCAGAAAGAATTTGGGGGAAAGATGCCACCAAGACTCTCTTTGGTCTTGGTAAACTGATCAAAAAAAGGTGATTTCACAAATGTAAAGAAGGGACAATAATGGGAATTTCTTTCATAACTTACAATTTTTCCCTTAAAACTTTTTAAGCTCCAGAGCATCCACCAAATAGGGAAAAACTGCTATAGTGACTCAGATAAACACCTGTGAACCGGGAATAACTTAATTTTAGGGAACCAGGAGATGTCCATAATTATCCAGAGGACAAATTTCTATCATTCCTATAGTAATTTCCACAAGATTACCAGAAGCAGTCAGACCCTAAACAACTCTGGGTTATTCTTTATCTACAAAATAAATGAGAATAGACTTGATGATCTCTATTTCCAACCTTACTGATTCTGTGATTCAAAGTCAGAAACAATAGAGAACATTTATTGTGGTGCCTCTAAGTGAAATATTAAAATGACCTTTAAATTTCTAAGTGATGTATTAAAATAACCGTATTTCTTTCCTGTATAATTTTATAAATTCAGGTTGTAAACATGATCAATATGTGGGTCCTTGCACTGCATTTACAGAGAGAAATATTGCCACAAATATTTCAGCATCTGAAGTTATTTTGAAGCAGTTGCCACAATGTTGAAAATACTGTTTGTCTCTGAAATGTCTCCTCGGGACATTTTGGTTTCCTGAAAGAGAAATCCCCCACTGCACATTTCTTTCGGCCTAAAGAATAAACTCTTTGCTTTTAAAAGTTCATCCAAGGGCTTATTTTTTTTGGAAAATATCCCAACCTGGCAAGTTAAAATCGAAATTTGAATGATGTTGTTTGAATGGCTGGAAACCCAAACATGGATTCATTGCATGCAAATGGAATTTTGGAGTGGAAGTTTTCATGGTTTGTCATAGATATAATATTCAATTATGTAATAATCTGGAGTTTCCTGGAGACTTTAATCAGATTATTCATTGGCACCATTCATTAATGATCCTTAATTATTGGCTACGTTGAGTAACTTCATAAATGAACACTTTGGGTTTAATTCTTAATGAATCATTAATATATTTATACTGGATTGTACAATTCCTTAACCTGGTGGATTTCAGTGTGGGGTGAGGGTCAGTGGGGAGGGTTTAAGTTGATTTTTCCTATTAAACCACAAGAAAGGAACTTTAAGGTCTCTTCCAACCCAATCCATTCGATTCTGTCTCTTGAGAAAAGCAAGCTCAGGGACAAGGCAGGGACAGAACAGAAAGAGCAAAGCACTTCCCATAAATCCCTGTTTCTCTTCTGCACTAATTCCATGCCAAGAAGTTCCTCTCAAGGAAGAACAAGTGATCCCTGATGTAAAATTCCACCACATCCTCTAAAAGCTTCAGCCAGAAATGGTTGTGCCTCCATTCAGCCTGGGGAAAACTGGAATATGGCAGAAATACATCCCAGCCACGTGGAGGATCCTGGGAGATTGAAAACCCCATCCTGCAATGGCTCAGGCCGTGGGGGAAGAAAGGCAGAAGAGGGAAAAGAGCTCAGGATCTGGCTCCAGCTTCCTGCAGTCCCTTAAGGAAGTCCCAGCACCCTGGATAACCTCTGGGGGCTTGTTTTGATATGTCTGCTTAGGGTATCATTTCAGCCTCCAAACAGAGGAGGGAATTTAACTGCTGGAATATTCTAGAAAAGATGGGCACTGCTGCAAACACCACAGGTCCAGCCAAGAGCATTTCCAGTCTCAGCCCTCTGCAACTCCTCCTTGAGTGAAGCACTAATTCCACAGAGAACTGGAATTCAGCGGCGCATGAATTTAATGAAAAACACACAGAGCTGGAATTAAATCAAATAGTCAAAGCAAAGGCAGGTTGATTCATGAAGTTAAAAGCAGAATCAGACACTGCATCGGTGACTTTGGGATGGACGAGATGGTCACTCAAACACAACTCCAGGGTGGCACTTTTAATCCAAAACATTAGTTATACTTGGACGCACAAACAGGAAAATATTCAGTAGGAAGAAAGCTGCAGTTGACATTAGCACCAGGAAAATGTGGTGTACATTTCTGACACTCAAAATTTCCGGAAGACATTAAGTGATCAATGAGAATTTAAGAAAAAGAAACAAAAATTAACACATTTTTGACAAACCTGTCTTCTGCTGACAACAAGAATTCCCTTTGCTTCGTTTATGTCTGGCGGAACTCTTCACTTTTTTAAAAACTGGCTAATTATGATTTAAATGTATTTCATGACCCAGCAAACACAAAATACCAAACTGTTCATCTTCCAAAGAAAACTGCACCAAGCTGCAGTAGCTGGAAGCTGAATCATAAAGTGATTTAAAATGGGCACCTTTTAAATGCAGAGTGTCATGCAACATTGGAACAATCTCTGAAATTTCACTGTGAATGCTCTGAGAAAAGCCATTTTTAATCAGTTTTCTTTAAAGAGCATGATCTGATTCGAGCAAGAATTAATTCAGAGAAAGGTTGTGCTTTTCTTATACAGATCAGGCTAAAGTTCACTGCAATCTCCTTCACATTTGTAATTATTGCTCTATTAATCTTCAGACATAAAGCTGAGAGGCTTAATGAGTTTAAACAATCAGAAAACTTTCTCCCCATGAGTTGGATTCAAAAAAGTCAACCCACTACAGATGTGTAAGAAGATATTTCCTGATACTACTCAGTGGGACCAGCAGGAAAAACATTCTTTTAATTCACTCCACACTGTTATGTCAGGGTATCTAGCAGGAAAAAAGTGTGTCTGTGCGTGTATATATATATATATAAAATAACGTTACTCAACCTCTACACTGCCAGGGCTCCTTGACTAGTGCTCCTCCCACCACCATAAAATAAAATATGTAGCCCTTTAAATGGTGTAAGCAATAAACACACACTCAGAACACACAGCCATGTTTTAGCAGCAATGTAATTGAAATTAATTCTGAAAACTAAAGCTATACCAGAAAGGTAGAAGAAGTAAATAATGGGGTTTTAGTACAAAGCACCACATCATGTCACATCATGACATAAAAATTATACAGAAGAGAGAATTTTCAGGAGTGAATGCAGCAGCTCTAGTGCAAGGAAAGAAAACAGCACAACAAACTCTGATTCCCAGATTATGACATTTGTATGAGAACAGATCAATTCAACTTGTTTACAAGAAGAGTAAGTGAAGTTTAGTAGGGTTTGGATTGGTTTCAGCAGCTGTTACAGTAGTTTATCCTAATTTAACTGACTCCTGCAATTCAGTCACTTCACAGAACTCATGTAAAACTCAGGTTTAACTGCATGACTTCCTTAGATCCTAAATTAGCAATAACCCCGGCAGCACCAACACCTCTGGAACTCCAATCTCCCTCCAGGCTGACCTGAGGGTGGTGAGGAGCCTGGTTCTCCTCCACTGGCATCTCCTTTAGGAGCTCTGCTGTGGCAGACTCAGTCACTGCAGCACCAGAGAAGGAGCTCCAAGAAAAACAAGAGGCTCTCAGCACCACTGAAAAGGATGGACACCTCAGGAGCCTGGATTGGGATCAGTTACCACAGAAAGGAAAGTCTGGGAGATGTTTTCCTCAAGTTTCTGCACACTGAGGAGACTCAGATGTCCAAGACTTGCCACAGACCTGTGAGGTGACAAGAATCAGAGACTTTGCACTAAAATACAAAGACAGAACATTCAAGAAGGAGAAACAACAAACAGCACAGGAGGCATAAAAAAGCATTTCCTGGGCACAAAATCAGTGAGGCCAAAACTGGAGTTCAAACCAGTCAGGGACACAAATGGCAGTAAAAAACAATTCCACAAAAATGACAGGAGTAAAAAGAAGCTGAGAGAAAATCTAAGGGCATTTCTGAATAGAGAACACAGCCTGGTAGGTACAGAAAAGGCTGAAGTACTCAAAACCTCTTTTACCTAAGTCTTCACAAACAAGGACTGCTCTAAAACCTCTCAAGCATTAGTAGAGTCAGAAAGAAAAGCAGCAAACAATGTGAGGAAAAAATGGGTAATGGAAGCAAATATGTTTAAATCCAAGGAGCCACAGAGTTTTTTGCAGAGGCCATGAGAACACTGAGAGATCTGGAATTAATGACACCTACAAAAATCATGATGATCTGGGGAGATCTCTCATGATGAGGTATAGGCTACATTAACAGCCATTTTTAATGAAGGCAAAAAAAATAACTGAGGGGCTATAGAATGCTCAGCTTTGGCTCAGTCCCAGCAAAGATCACGAAGAACATCCACTTAGAAATCATTTCCAAAAGGCAAAAGCAGTGGCTGTGACACATGTTGACTTCAGCAGGGTTGTGACACCCCTCTCTTGCAGCATTTATATGTGGGAGCTGATAAAGGGCTGGCTGGAGGAACAGCCTGACAGGCAGGAGTCAGGTCAAGCAAGGTCAGGACAATCGGCCTCCGAAGGCAGGGATCGATATCCTGGGGTCTGGTGTGCAGCAGGATGCCCCGGGGGCCAGGGCTGGGCCAGCATCAGTCCATATCTGAAACAGGAACAGGGATGGTGTGACAGCAAACACGCCCAGCAAATCTGAGGGCAGCGCTGAACACAGAGAGCAGCCAGGACAAACAGCAGAGGCTGATCCAGGGAGACCTTGGAAAAACTCCAGCTCTGCACCAGCCTCGGGGAGGTCAACAAGAAGTGCGTGTTCTGCCCCAGTGCAAGACGAGCTCAGAGCTGCTGGGAAGGAGCTGAGGTTCTGCTGGGGGCCAGGTTAAACAGGAGCTGGGAATGTGCTGCTCTCACTGCAAATAAAACCAACTCGGTGCTGGAGTGTGGACAGCAGAGGAAGGGGGAAATCCTCTCCTCTGAGCTGCACTGGAATGCAGAACTCACTGGAATACCAAGTCAAGTGGTGCTTCTCACTTCACAAGAGACATGAATAAAATGGCAAAGGTGTGAGAGGTCAATAGCTGAGTTGGTCATCAGCCTAAAATTCCAACTGCCATTCTTTTCTGAGAGTAGTTCATATTTCGTTTGAACTTACACAGTCCATTAGAGATCCATGCTGTTATTAAACGTTTATTGTCACATTCAGCCACAGAAAAACATCCAAAAAAATTCATGTTTTGCCTTTTCAGGATTATTTTTGCGTCTGTGGAGTCACTGAGCACAAAACTGGTTCAGAGTGTCTCCTGCCCAGGCTTTTATCAACAACACGAAGGTGTCACTCTGATCCAGGCAACGTGCTCCTCTTGGTGTCACCTCTGGACTTCTTTACCACTACATTCAGATTTTTACCAAACACCTCTAAAATGTAAGATTTTACGGTGCTCTCATTATTTTCCCATCAACATGTACTTGTGTGTTTAAATCTTTCTTTCCCTAATTTCACACACTCTGTGTTAGGATCTATAGGAGCCTAGCGTAACGATACATACAAATAAACCTTGTGCAATCAACCCCTTGCAGGAGATTATTTCACCTCCCACTATCCCAGGCCGCTCCAAGCCCCATCCCACCCGCCCCCGGGACACTCCCAGGGACGGGGCTCAGCAAACACAACGACGCACTCGCCGGCTGCTCCAGCAAACCACTCACTCCTCGCTCCCACGACACACACGAGAACCATCATCGCGCGGATAAACCACGACACAAAACGCCCATCCAAGGAA
>WEKX01009017.1:233745-400846 GCA_013390025.1 Pitta sordida | reverse complement strand
GCCCCGTCCGCCATGTCCGCCCCGCGCCCGCAGGGGGCGCCCACGCGCGGCTCTCCACGTCCCTGCCAAGATGGCGGCGGTGCCGGTGCGGGTCTGTCACCAGGAGATCGTCAAGTTCGACCTGGAGATCAAGGCGGCTGTGCAGGTACCGCCCGCCCCGGCTCGCCCCGACACGGCCGCGCGGGGAGCCGGGGAAAGCCGCGCTGACCGCGCCGTTGTGTTGCAGGACATCCGGGACTGCCCGGGGCCGCTCAGCGCCCTCACGGAGCTCAACAACGCCGTGAAGGAGAAATTCCGGCATTTACGCGGCTGCATCCAGGTGAGGGTCCCGGTCTGTGCTCCGTGCTGCCCACGGGCTGAGGGGGGTCCCGGCCGTGGGTTGAGTGTCCCGGCGGTGGCCAGAGGGGTCCCAGCTCTGGGTTTGAGGGTCCCGGCTCCGGGGTGGGGATTTATCGCTGAATTCTGTCCCTGGCCGGGGCTGGGGGTGCGAGTTGCGGGTGGCTGCTGAGGTTTTGGTGTTTGTGCTCTCCGCTAAAGGAGCTGGAGCAGATGGCGAAGGAGCAGGACAAGGAGTCGGAGAAACAGGCTTTGCTGCGGGAGGTGGAGAGCCATAAGAAACAAATGCTCAGGTGGGTCGGGCACTTCCCACGGGCCCTGTAAGCAGAGGGGGTCTGACTCCCGGGAAGCAGCTCTCGGATTCTGTTTTGCAAATAGAGTCGGCGGCGTGATGTGTGTTGCCCAATACCAAGAGATCAGGGATGCCAAGGATACAACTCTTTTCCTTTCCAGTCTCCTGTCCTGGCTCCCCAACTCTGGTCTGTCCCTTTGAGCACTTGAGCTCAAAGTAGGTGGCTTGAGAGTCTGTCATTCAACAGCTGGCACAGTTTTCTTCTTCCCTTGCTCTGTAAATGATACGCTGAGAAGAAGGAATGTCGAGACAGTATATTGTTACTCTGTCTTGTAATATAGAGAAAGTGAGTGGCTGAGGAGCTGGGGGGGCTCAGCCTGGAGCAAAGGAGGCTCAGGGGGAACCTTCTCACTCTCTGCAGCTCCCTGAGGAGGGTGGAGCCGGGTGGGCGTCGGGCTCTGCTCCCAGGGAACAAGGGACAGGACAAAGGCAAAAGGTCTCAAGCTGTGCCAGAGAAAGTTCAGGTTGGACATCAGGAGGAATTTCTTCATGGAAAGTGCTGTTAAGCATTGGAATGGGTCCAGGGAGGTGGTGGAGTCCCCATACCTGGAGGTGTTCAAGGAACTACTGGACGTGGCACTCGGTGCCCTGGACTGATTGACAAGGTGGGGGTGGTTCAGAGGCTGGACTTGAGGGTCTTGTAGGTCTTTTCCAGCCTCAATGATTCTGTTTCCGTGACCGTCTGTGCCCATGTCAGGGGTGCCAAGTTACAGGAGTGATTGCTTTGTGAAAATTGTCTGTGCTTCCAAGGTGTTACCCTCATGTTACAACACTCTGCTCGTGTGATTTCAGCAACCAGGCAGCTTGGAGGAAGGCAAATCTGGCCTGCAAAATTGCTATTGACAACTCTGAGAAAGATCAGCTGCTGCAGGGACGAGAGTCCTTAAGACAAAGGTATCAACTTCCCCACTGTACTCAGATTCAAACAGTGTTTGCAATATTCACTACTTTTAAATGGAAGTGACATAAAGTTGCTTAATTATATCTGGAACATGGCTTTTTTTTTTTTTTGTGAGTACATTTCCCTTTTGTGGAGATTTGAACTTTTACGAATTATGATAATTTCGGGTTTTCTTGGCATTGGCATGTCCGAGCAGAAAAGGGGGTTAGCCTTTATAGATTTTCGTACTGTCTTTTACATTAATTCAAATCAAGATTCTAAACAAATAATAGGTCATTATCCAGGCTGTTTTCACGTGCAGACCTGGATGTAAGTGTATGTAAGTTGTGTACTAAAATCAACAAATGGGATACCCAGGATAATAAGGTTATAGTTTGTATTAGTGCTTCCATAGCAGCTCCAAGTTACACAGTCCTGGATTAATAAGTGGTGAAATATGGGCCCATGATTCTGATCCCTGGCTGCTTTTGGGCCTCAGGGCTTTAAGATCTTGTGGGGGCTTTGGGGGTTGGTTTGTGGAGTTTTTTAATTGTTTAGTGAAGATAATCTGAGTTTCTAATGCGGTGAAAACTAGCTGTGTCTTCTGTACGCTGTCAGAGATGTTTGCTGCCATGCTCTGTTCTAGGCTCCCTGGCATCAGCATTTTCCCAAAGCACCCAAGGAAATAATTTTATCCCCTCCTGCCTTACTTTTCCCTTTCCTTTTCAGGAAGACTACGAAGGAAAGCCTGGCAGAGAGTGCAAGTAACATCACAGAGAGTCTGATGGGCATCAGCAGGATGATGTCACAGCAAGTGCAGCAGAGTGAGGAGACCGTGCAGACCTTAGGTACAAGTGGAGTTTGGGCATGGGTTGGGTGATGGAAGCACCTTTGGGCAGTTCTGCCAGGATGGGGAGAGGCAAACTGACAAATGGAGCAGAGTGGAAGCCTGCTTTGCTGTAGAACAGGCTACGAACCATGAATTAAAGGAGTGTCCAGCAGAACTGTAACAGTTGGATGGACACAGGAAGTAATACAGTGTACTTTGTGTGGAGCTGTTTGTTGAAGTTTCTGTTTCATAAATATGGAAAGGGGTCAGGATGAGGAGCTTTTGTTTTAGTTTCACATAAATGCAGTTCTAAAAGCAGTGTGAGCTCACACAGTGTGTATTTGATGTTATTCTGTGCCACTGGCATGGATTTGGTAATGGCAGAGAAAACAAAAGTGTGAGTGCAAGTCCATACAGAGGAAGGAGTCTGGCTGGAAGCCTGTTTCCAGCCTGGCTCTGGCTGGGATGACTGAGAGAGAAGGAGATCAAGTGACTTGAACCCGGGGTCATTTGCTCTGTCAGCAGTGCATCAGGGACTGTGAAACCAAGATTTCACCCAGTTCTTTGGCTTAGACTCCTAAAACAATAAATCAAGTGACCTGTCAGAACTGGTGATTCATGAAGCATTTAGAAGTCGAGTCTGTGCTGTCTGTGCCTCTTCCTAGCTGTGCTTTTGGGCAGAAGAGAGAACAGTTTAAAGATGAGGATAAGTAACACAATTGTCCCCTCCTTTTTTTCTGCCCTGTCTGAGGGTGTCAGCTGGGCATGGTTTGTTCCTGCAGAAGCAGCATGTTCCTTCTCCAGTTAAGAAGAAGTTTGGTTGACACTTTCCCCCCCTGTGTTTGAACAGCACTTGGAGTTCATCAATGGAAAAACTATCAAAGGTCACTTTCAAAACCCAGCTGCAAATTCTGAGTTAGCAGTTGGAATTCCTTTTTTCTGAGCAACTCCTTCCCTAGGATGCAGTGAGTGTTTGTAGCTGTGGAGCGGGAAGGCTCTGCTTTGTCATCAACTCTGGGAACCAAGTTTTCTGTTTTCACTTGGATCAAAATGCTTCTTGAAATGGAATGTGATGGGACAAAATGTTTTGCAAAATATTGCAGACTTCTGTTCTGCTTGTTTTTGTGAACTGGGCAGTCCTGGATTTGACCTTTCTGTAAGCAATCAGGGCAGTGTGGGGCTGTGCGCCGTTCACTGCCCTGCAGGCTGTGCATTCTGTCATGGAGAAAGAAGGGAATTCCAGGCCTTTGCTTTAATTGAGTCATTTTAGAGGAGGAAGGTGGAGGAGTTTGGGGCATTTGTTTGCTTGTTTGTTTTCTCAGAGAGAAAGAGAAGTTGAAACTAATCAACACACTTTTCTTCTAGTTGACTGGTTTCGTTTGGATTAGGCAAAAAAATATTATGTTTGTCAAAAATGGCTGTTAAGATCATTATCATCCTATTAAGGATCTTTTATGCTGCATGTTGCTTTTTGACTTTCTGCATGCCCATCTGAATCACTCTGATTTACAGCTCTGGCTTGGGGGAACAGTTTTAGTTGTGGAATGAATATACGTATTCAAATTCTGCCCTGTCCTGCTGCTGCCAGTTCTGGTGCTTTCTTTCTCTTCAGTGGATTCTTATTTCACTCTGCATCCAGCAAAGTCTCAGCAATGACTGAAAAACGTGAACTGCATTTGACCTGGTAACCTAAAAAACTAAAAATTCAGGAATTTAGAAGAGTCTTTAAGCTTTTCAGTGGTGTTATGCTGCTTTGCCTTTTCCCTTAGCACTGATTTGTGACAACTTCTGTGTGTCTCACCCAGCAGGATGTCTTGGGCACTTGCTGTATTGCCCCATATCATCCTGACATACTTTGCTCTGTAGTTTTCAAGCACAGCTAGCTGATTTTATTTTTTTCTCCCCTTCATTTCAGCCAATTCTTCACGGACCATCCTGGAAGCAAATGAGGAATTCAAGTCCATGTCTGGGACGATCCAGCTGGGGAGGAAGCTCATAACCAAGTACAACCGCAGGGAGCTGACGGACAAGCTGCTCATCTTCCTGGCCCTCGCCCTCTTCCTGGCCACAGTGCTCTACATCTTGAAGAAAAGACTGTTTCCATTTTTGTAAAGTTCCAACAGGAAGCTGAACTATTAAAAAAAAAAAAAAAGAATCAGAAAGAGATGGCTAGTAATGGTGGGGCTTTAAAATGGAATAATAAAGGGATATTGCAATAGCTGGCGGAGCCTTAGAGCAGGCAGGACTTCGTGCTGCCCTCGTGAAGTTTGTGACCTCCCTCAGAAGAGCTTAAATGAGCAGGAGTTGGGAAGAAACAGGTGCATCCTGGTGTGGAAAGAAGAAATTTGCCTGTAGGTTTGTGGGTATCAAATACTTAAGGAATGTGCCAGTATGAACTTTACATTTCTCATTGTTTTTTACCTGGAAATTAACTTTTGTCCTTGGCTTGGACTGGAAACTGCTCTGGCATCTCTGTGTGAGGTACGGAGAGTAAGAGGAAGGATGGAACAGGGAAACTCACATTCCATTAATAAACTGTTTATTGTATTCATGTGAACAGAGTTTTGTTTAAAAACAAAATCTGATGGGTTGAAAAAGCCTTCCAGTGTAAAAATTACTATTATTTGACAGCAGTGGCTGCTTATGGATTGTTTTTCCTGGGAGCATAGCACAGGTGCAGCCTGGCTCTGCTCCTCTGGAGGGCTCTGAGCCAAGCAAAAATGGGAACCCCATTTATTGCTATTGACTCAAATGATATATTTGAGAATTACATTGCCACTGTTGAAAATAAAAGCCTTCTTGCTCTTTTCTTTATAAAATTTCACTTAATGCTTTATATTTGCAGAATACTGCGAAGTTACACATTTAAAAGTTGGAATTTTTGTTCCTACAGATGATCTCAGTAAAATCTTTATGTTCCCTATCTCTTGTGCTTTAATGATGTGAGCTGACTTGGTTTAATAACATGAATACTGACTGCCACACTTCACATAGTGCCTTGAGGTACCAAAAACTGCTCTGCAACATTCTTAAACCTGATGTTTCATTGCTTCTTCAGAACTGGCTGGAAAACCTGACGTTCTGTTTAGGAAAATCTCACAAAATGGTTAAATGCTGCCTTAATTTCTTATTTAGAATTAAACTTTATTTAAAAGGCAATGCTAATGCTACATGTACCCTCAGAAATAGGACATCAAGCAAATTGCAGTATATAAGTTTATGTGCAATTTGAGTCTTGGTGACTTTTGTGATCAGTTCTCATGGGACATTTCGAGAGAAGAGGTGACCAGTTGATGATCTTGTCATTGTAACTCATTAGTCACAACTGACCCTGTGACAGACTTGGTTTGACACACAAGTGTCAGTGGGCTGTAGGAATCCAGCCTGGAGTGAGGGACAGTCGAGCGGGGATGGTGTGGCTGTGTTTGAACAGGAAAAGTCAGAATTTGTAATCGAGTCTAAAACCAAGGGCTCTGCCTCAGGAGTTGACACCGAGCCCTTCCTTCTCCCCAGGGCGGCAACAAGGGATGTGGAAACCTCTGCCAGAGGATGGAACATCCCACAGAGGGCACCACTGCCTGGGAGTCGGAGTGAACATGTGGGCTAAGCTGAGTGGATGTGGCTTTTCTTTCCTAACAGCCTTTCCCGAGATACAGAATTACACAGAGATTGAAATACACTGGCGATGTGCAGTGCTGGTTTATGCAGCTTTGGAGCAGTGAGTAAGATTCTCCCCATGGAGACTTGCTGCTCCTAGGCCAGATGTAGCAGTGTGGCTTTATTTTATTCAGCCAGCTTGAAAACAGTCTCATCTTTGTGAAACACTGGTGTCAAACACTCCTTGCCTCTGGGCACAGATCAGTCTTTTTAAAAAAGGAACATCTTTCCCACAGTGCTGAGAATTTCAGTGAAGTTTGTTTTTAAAGGTACTTTTGGGTGGGTATTGTAGTGTAGCAGTTTTGGGGAGGAGTAAAGGTCTGTTGCTGAGTGTCTGGGTTCCTGCTCTCTAGTTATCTTGTTACTGAAATTGTAGATTTCAGACTTGGAGCTCCTAGAACACTCTGAGGGCAAAAAACAGCTTTTGAGGACCTTCCTTATGATACTGTTGCATCCAGAGTTTATTAAAAGAAAAATCTAGTCATTTTGTAAACATACCTATCTATATAAACTGACTGTCCATTTCCAGTCCTGAGAGACAAGGTAATTAGTGAAAAAATAGCAAGGACAACTGCATCTTTAGGGAGAGGGGAAGAGTAGAAATTCTCCCTGACCCCAGAATGTAACAGGTTGTTCTGCAGCACTTGGTACTTGAATAATTTCCTTCCACTGCCAACCAGAATTTGTTCAAGTTCCTGATGGGCCAAAGGCCTGGAAAGAAATAATCAGTAGAGACAGCAAGATGAATGTTACTTCCTCTCTGGGGTAGAAAGGTGGATTTGGTGAAGCATCATCTCTAATACGTGGGGTGAACCAAATCAAGTGGTTCCTCAAGAGACACCTGGGACTGGCGCAGAGCCAGAGCTGGTGGTAGTGCCCTGGATCCCTCCTGGCACAGTGAGATGCCCAAATCAGCCCTTCACAACCCACAGCTGGGGGTGGTTGTGTGGGTGTGCTCAAATATCCTCCCTCCACTCTGCAGTGCCGTGTTTGCCCTGCTCCTCACCTCCACAGCTTATTCCTGGCCTGAAGGTAGGGTGTTCTATCTCATTTTCTGAATAAGCAATGCTGTGGGAAGAGGAAGTGGCTGTGCTTGGCTTTTTGTTGTCTCAGGCAGACAGTGTGGAAAGTTGTGCCTGTGCAGTTTTTCTGTGTCTGCAGAAGGATTTATATTTGCACACAGGATGGTGTGCGTTGGGGTCTTACTTGCTCCATTCCTGAGGTTGTGCTGGGAAGGGTGAAAAATGGCATCACACTGGGGTTTTTTTGAAAGGGAATAACATTTTCTTAGGTGCTTCACCCTTCAAGTCTGTCCTGAAGCGTAGCACAGTCATCAGGGATGGTGAGAAGAGGTTGGAGGGATGGAGCCTTTTTGAGACCAGGAACTCTAGGATTGTAGCAGCAGAAGTGTTTGGAAGCTTTAGAGGAAGGAAGAAAGAAGGAGGTCTCTGGGGAAAGTGTCCACGGCTGTGCTGTAGGGTTTATACAAAAGTAAAAGAAAACAGGAGTGCTCTTGTTACTCCCTGGGCCATCCCTTCCCAAAAGGAGCAGGTGTCAGGTGTTGTCCCTGCAAGCAGATGATGAGACTTACTGTCACAAAACAATTGCAGCAGAAATTTCTTTTGAAGAATAACACTCTTTTAAAACAAGGAATAAGGAACTACTCTGAGCTTAAAAAGGGCCTGAAATCTTGCTGTCAAGTTCAGGCACTTACACAGACAGCTGGCAGCAATCAAGCAGCTGTGGGTTAATGAACTCATCAGCTGAGTGGTGGTTCATTAGCTGTGTCCTCCAGGCAAAGGGGACTGAAACCGTTTAAAGGACTGTGGGTGTTTGGCTGTGCAGCTGGAGCCACTTAAGGATGAGTACGGGGTAGCTCTGCCTCAGTGGATTCAGAGGTTTAGAGCTTGTGAGTCCTGCTTATGGAGTCCAGCCCACTCCACTTAGAGCAGTTTGCTTTGTCTGAGCACCTGTGGAAGAAGGGAAAATGTCTGGAAGTTGACCCTTGGTCCATCAGGAGTGAGGCAGTGCTGTTGGCTATTTGTTTGTGTTGCCAGCACATGGTTACTGGGCTGTGGGTTCAGATACAATCCTGGTCTTCATTACCCACGTGGCTGTGGTGAAAATCCTGTGGACAGGAGGAGGTGCCTGCCACAGATCCAGTACATCCCTGAAATGTGCAGCATGAAGGTCACTTCCCAAGTGTTTAGTTCGCTGTATGCTTCCAAAGGGAAGACACCTTTTAGTGGATGCAATAGAATATGGACCTGAGGAAAAGAAGTAGAAGTAGTTTTAACATGTGGTGTAACTGTGCCGAGGAGACTGATTTGATTTGGCTTATAATTGTTTTGTTATTGATTATGGTGTCAGCAAATACAGAAATATTACAGGATAACTTTAGGAGAAATAAATTAAGAATGTAATTATGTGAGAATGTAATGTTATTTATTCCCTCTCCCTCAAGAAGAGAAACTAAGTTTGTATTTGAAGTTGTGCTTTTGAATTGCTTTCTACATAACTGGCTCTACCGAAATGGAAAGGTGAATTCATAGCTTGGAAGTTTCTAAAAATGTGTCTGCCAAATGTGGGTAGCTGCTATCACATGCCAAGTGGCCCAGAGCAAGCCAGGCAAGTCAGGCTGGAATCTTTGGGGGCTGAGGATATCCAGGGGGCATGTGCATACTTGTCCGCAAATATGTGGGGCTCTTCTTCCAGAAAAGTGGTGTGTGGGGGGCGCAGACATCGGCTTAGTATTGCTTTGCCTCCTTAATCTAAAGCAAATATTTTGCCAAGATGTGGTGTCTTTGTGGTTGTACATTGCTGCAAAGTGCATCAAGCCTTTCCTGCAGTGGTGCCTGAGTGTTTGTTGTGTTGCTCTCCTGCAAGGGTAAGTGTTCTTCAAACAGCCAGCAGGAGCTGTGTACCAGAACCCAATACCCTCAGTCCTACTAGAGCAGAACAGCAGCTGTAGTGTGGGGCAGGCCTGGTGCTCTGTCTTCAAAATACCACGTATCCCCCAAGAAATTTTTTCAAATTGCTTAAAAGCTGATGCAGTTCTTCCTATGAGGATGGTTGGTGAGAACATGAGCCTTGCTTCAAAACTTAGCCCTTTAGCAGGGCTGGAAGTTCCATCTGCTGTTGTTCCTTTTCCTGGTTCTCCGTGTTTCTTGGGGGTCACAGACTAGCTGATGTTGGCAGGTACCTCTGGAACACATCTGGTCCAAGTCCCTGCTCCAGCAGGACCACAGAGAGCTGTTGCCAGGATTTCAGTTGAATTTTGAGTATCTTCAAGGATGGAGATCCATTTTGGTCACACCCACTGCAAAAACATGGGTCTTGATATTCAGAGAGAACCTCCTCTGTTCCAGTTTGGGTCCATTGCTTCAGGTCCTGTCACTGGGCATTGCTGGAAAGAGCCTGGGTCTCTCACCTCTATCCTCCATTCCTCCAGGTATTTGTATGGATAGATAAGATCCCCTTCCCCCTGATAAGAAACTTTCTCTTCTCTGGTCTGAGGAGCCCTGGCTCTCTTGGCCCTTATTCAATCCTTTTACAGTAGTTGAGAATAATTTCCACTTAGAAGAGGTGGAAAGAGCTTGTATTCATACTTCATATTTTAGGATGTTTGGTTCTCTGATAGGTGCAGCAGTTGATATTATTGAGTATTTCTTGGTCATGTACATCTTAAGTTCTGCTTGTTGGGGAATAATGGGGTCAGCTGATGCTGTAATCTTTCCAGCATTATTTGATGGCTCACCTGGTGTTGAGAAAACATCGTGGTTCTGGAGTGGACCTTGGGTACCTCTGTGGAGCCAGAGCTCGTTGTGGCCATGTCTGCCTCAGTGGGGCGTTGGGTGCTTAAATGCTGAGTGAATCATGAGGCTCCTGCAGCTATGGAAAGTAACTGAAAATAATTGGGTTAGAGTTATTAAGCAAATCCAGTGAAGGTCTCCTTGGGGTGCTGTGATATCTTGCCATACTTTATACCACCACAGCCCCTCACTTCCACTTGGGCTTCCTTTTATTTTTAACCTCGCGCGGTGAGGCTGATCAGATGTTATTGCTCCTGACCTTTGTCTCCTGCTGCAACATCAGAGTTGACTCCCGTATCCCACTTATCTCTAGCTTCTAGAGGCTGCCAGGCGGGGTCGTGGGCTGTTCCTGGTGCTGGGGGATGCTTTGCCCTGCGCTCGGTGTCGATGGCTGCATGAAAGGAAAATGCCACTCCACTGCTCTGAGCCTGGCTCGGTGATAATGCTGCGTGTGTCCCTCCGAGCCTGTGATAAGCGCCCAGAGGGCAGGCAGGGAGAACGTCTCCTTGGGGATCAGCACACACCAGGCCCTATAGATAGAACCACATATATATAGAACAACATGAAAGCTTTTTGCTTTCTCCTTTTCAACAGCATGATGGCCGAGTGTCACATCCAGGGACGCTTTCGGACCTGACCCCGCTGGGGGTCTGGTCTCGTTGTACATGCAAGTTCTTCACTTTGCATCGTCCCAAGGGGACTGGAGATTTGAAATCAAAACCCACATGGGCTGAGAAGAGATGTTTTTTAGTCCTGATAAAGGCGCTAAGACTGGGAAGGGGTGGGTCGGTTTCCCTTTATCTTCAAAATGGACAGCGGGACAAAACTTTCCTGTTTGGGTTATTGGCTTCTCATAGGTGTCACCCAACCACCAAACAGTTATTGCTGATGGGAGATAACTCTGTCAGTGACATCTGGGTGCTGACATTAAGGCCAGTCAGCCTGAAATGAAGATAAGATTTTTCTATATTGAGTAAGTCTATTGATCCGGTCGGCCTCCTGTCCTGTGTCTGATAATAACCTCATGTTTCCAAGAGAAGCAAACCTTCCCCTGTTCTGTGTTGATATATGTATATATATAAATGATCTGCTATATGTACCAATGATGTGTAATTTGGGTTAAACAATGGCAAATTAATTTCTGGGCCATGTTCTTAGGAGCATGCGCTTTTCCCTCTTTTCATTTGGATATAAAATGGCAAATGTGTTATTCCCACTTGTTTAAATGTCAGAGACAATATTTGAAAATAGCTGAAGAAAAAATGCAAAGAGCTTAATGCCAGTGACTCCCAGCATTCACTGCCTGGTTTGTGCCAGCAATTTGTTTATTCAAAACCAACCAGCCAAAAATAGGAGAGAAATACTTAAATTTTTCTAATATATTTTTAAATCCCCTGCTACCAACTACTTTCTTTATCTTCAGATTTGTTTAAAATGAGTTTTGTTGTTGGTAGTTGCAGACTCTGAGCCAAACCTAGTTCCAGATCTTTCACAGACTTAATTGTAAATAACTTTGTGGACAATCAATAAGGCCGTGTTCATACTGAAAGACAAAGTGAGATTTCGCATTCTCACTACTACAAGTTAATTTTTATGAAGTTGAATGTGGATATTTAGGTTTGCAGATTTCAACAACAGCTTCTGATCCTATCTCCTTGTCAAAAAGATGTCTGTTAGAGGATTCCAGAAAAGACAGTGAGGGATTGCTGGTAAGAAAACAAGGAACAACAAGCAGTAAATATAGAACAAAACCCCCTCCTGCATTCAGTACTAAACTGTTGATGAAAACTTTGTTTCTGCCCCTGCAAGAGGAGAATGGCAGCCGAGCTGGTTTTGTGGAGTAAAGCCGGAAGATAGCAGCAGTCCTTAATGCACTCACTCAGGGCACTGGATTTAGTGTCTTTGTAGTAGTAACCACACATGTATTGTTAATTCACATATCTCAGTCTTATTCCTGTGAGATTCCTTGTCTGTGACCCCATGGGATGAGAAGTTCCTGAGGGAGAACAGCGCTGAGGAGTCCCTCATATGGTCCAGGCTCAGCAGCTCCTCTCGGAGCATGTTCATCAGCCCCAGACGCCTCTGGTGACAAATGACATTTCTTTGCCTTTGTACTCCAGGGCGTAAGATGTGACGTTTTGCATCCAAGATCAATTATTTTTAACTGAAGAATGATAGCCCCACGTCTAAATTATCTCGGGGCTTAATTCACATCAGTTAAAGCTTTTCAAAGGCTTATTAAAATTCCTTAAGTGTGTCCAGCTTATCAGCAGTTGAGTGTCAATGGCATTATACAAATGTTGCTATTGGAAATAACTGTTAAGTATTGTTTGACTGTATTATTCTCATATATATATTATGCCTGTGACTATTAATACTACTTAGTACTTACATGACTCCTTTCATCTGGTGATCATAAGGCATTGCCCAGGGAAGCAAGGACTGTTCTCCTCTTTCTAAATATGGGAAAAGTGTCCTGTCTAGCAGCTGTGTCTTGTAGTTGGATTTAACATTTTCCACTGAATCCTGCCGGGCTTGGCTCTCCGTCTGACCTGTTGGGTTTTAACAGGACTTGATTTAGTTGTGCTGCTGCAGCACCTAAACCTTGTGTTCTGTGGGCAATCACAGGGCAGCAGCACTGCTCCTTTGCCAAGACATCTGTGATGCTGGGAAATGTATAAATCGATGTATAGGTCAATGTGGACTGATAGATATGTGACAGGGTGATATTGAGCTGCCCCAAGTCAGTTCAGCAAACCCTGTTATGGAGTAAAAGAATATTTGAGAGGAGCGTGGAAGGGCTTTTAGAGGGGAGGAGGCTTTGTTGCTCTTTCTGATTAGTGTCCCCATGCTGGCAGGAAATCTGGGAAAAATTGGTCAGTGCTAACATTAACACTTGGTGCTGTGAGAGAGGATGAAAAGGACAGGGACAATCTCTGAAGGGCTCGGGGTGCTTCCAGTTTCATGTTCCCTGGCAGTGGTGAGGTAGGAAAAATCCTAGTTTTTGCTTAAAGGTGCTGTCTGTCCTGGAATCTGCTGCAGCTGCAGGAGGTTGGGCTGGGGTTGATGCGTATATGAATATCCATTCAGAAATCCTTGGAATTATCTTGCAAGTCATCTTTGCATTTTCTTCCCTGTAATTTAAATACATACATAATTCCCACCTGTTTCAGGCAGCAGTGGATATTTAGCTTCTATACACATTTGTACTTACTCCACACTGAGGTTCTGTCTGCAGAAGCATTTTGAGGAACTGAACATTTTTTCCAGGAACCACTAGGTAGCACTGTGAAATAAAGTTCTACACCATATTCTGCTTTGCTGCTGTGCTGGCCCCGGCAGAACGAAGACCTGCCAATTGCAGCATAGTTGGGCTCGGTATTGATAGAGACAGCAAGAGTGGGATTGGAACGTTCTCCGGTATTGTATTCCCAGTCCAGTGTGGGAGAAATGAGGCATGTCAGAAGAGGTTTAGGCTTGATATTAGGAAAAAGTTGTTTACCCAGTGCCCAACCACTCCCTAATATCCAACCCAAACCTTACCTGACACAGCTTGGCTCCTGTCAGTGCTCACCAGAGAAGAGATCAGTGCCTTGTGCTGTCTTGATTTAATATATTAACGAAGATATTCTCCCAAAGGAATGGAATCAGTAAATTTTTGATTTATTATTAACTTATTTTTATTAAAGTTACTTTAATGTTTAGTTTATTAATACCCCAAATTACTCAAAATAGATAACTTACCACTTGTTGATGCTCAAAAATTTAAAAATACAAGTTAGTAAGTTATGTTGCTGCGTTTTTACTCAACTCCATATAGTCACTTTACAATATCCCAAGTGTAGAGCTGTTTGTGCCTGTTTCTATTTCAACTTCCAGCAGCCAACTGCAATGTGTGTGCCTGCAGCAACACCATATCACTGCTTTTTAAAATTAGCCCTTTCTCTGGCTGCCACAGGGAGAGGAGACATGATAAAGGGATTGAGCATCACACTCTGCCAGGGCTGCTGGGCTTAAATCATTGAGTTACAGGAACCCTGAGCTGCTGCTGGAAAGAGTCCCTGGTTCCCAGCTCCAGAGGTCATGGTATACATGCTGGTCACTGTCAAATGATTTGGAGAACTTCAGCATCAGTGCTGGCTGAGGAGCTGGAAACTCAGATGAGGGGAATCTTTTTAAATGTCTGCTGTGGCATGCACTTGATGCAGTGTTTTTTCTATCTGTGAAATCAGACAATTGGACTTAGGTGTTCATCGTTGGTCCCTTCCAACTGTTATTCTAAACTAAAACAGTTCTAGAAGGGCGTGAAACTTTTGGAGTGAGTACAGAGGTCACAAGGTTAAGGGGCTGGAGCACCTTCCCTATGGAGACAGACGGGAAAATTGAGACTGTTCAACCTGGAGAAGGTTGTGCGGAGGCCTCACAGCCCGTTCTGGTTTCTGAGTAGACTACAAGGAAGCTGGAGAGAGACTGATCATCGGGATCTGTAGTGACAGAACAAGGGGAATGGGCTCAAACTGAAAGAGAGGAGATTTACATTTGATATTAGGAAGAAATTCTTCCCTGTGAGGGTGGTGAGGCCCTGGCACAGGTTGCTCAGAGAAGCTGTGGTTGCCACATCCCTGGAAGTGTCCAAGGCCAGGCTGGACAGGGCTTGGAGCAACCTGGGATAGTGGAAGGTGTCCCTGCCCATGGCAGGGGGTTGGAACTGGATGATCTTTTAAGTCCCTTCTGACCTTATGCAAGCTGAAGTCATCCCAACTGCAGCTGAAACAAATGTGCTTATTTTGCCCTGACAAGGGCCTGAGTCTCTTGGCGTTTTCACCTTTTTATGGGTTTGGCCACCCTGGCTTAGAGCAAAATAACATTGTTAGAGCAACAGGTGATACCACAGTGTCTGTTAACACTTGCTGGGTGGTTGCTTTTCTTTATCTGGTTTCTTCTGCAACATCTGCAAACGAGTTATGCGGTATTTTCATCTCCCTGAGGATTTATGGTGACCTCCCAGGGACCTCAGCCATTGGATCAATAAGTTTCTAACACCTGTAGATCAACATAAACTTGACCCTTGGTCTTCACAAATCTATCACCACAGTGCCCTTTCTGTAAAGCATCTCTGTTGCCCATGGCGAGTTTGGACTGGATGGAAGCAGCGATGGTGGCACAGCAGAGTCCTGTCCATCTCAAGGTCAGAAGTCAAAATGATAAAGGAGTAGGGCACAGGGATAATAACAGGGGAGGAGCTCCAGGAAGGTCCCTCCAGGTGTTTGGGGTACAGCCAGGTCCTCAGGACCAGTGACTCACCCTGTGGGTGATGCCGATGTAGGAGAAGAGCTCTGTGAAACTCCATGTTAGTGGAAGTGCTGTTCCCTCCTCAGGGGTTTGTGATAAGGTGGATTCTGCTGCTTTAAAAAGCTTTTCCTTGCTCATCCTATCTCTAGCTCCGGGCAGCAGAAAGCATTTTCTCTTTTGAGAAGTCAGTTCCTCTCTGTGCAAAGGCTTTCCCATGGCCACTTCCCATTCCATCCATTTTTCTGTCCAAAGCAAGGATTTCCATCCATGTCTTTGCAGCCTTCCTCTATTTAGCAGGTGATGGGGGTTCCTTCCTCCTTGCTCAAACTCTCTGCCTCTTTAATGCCACACATGAGATTAAATGACAGTCCTGAGAGTCCACAAACTAATGTCAGAGTTACAATTAAAATAATCCTTTCCAAGATCTCACCAACCCTGAATTGACTGAAAAAAGCAAAGCAATAGGCAGTGAAGGCTGCAGCACAGAGAAGCACAAGTATAAAGTTCTCTGCAGGATTGTATTTTCACAAAGTGATTTTTATTTTATTTAATTTTTTGCCCAAAAAGTTTTCCGCAAAATGTCAGTGACTCAACAAATTTCCCAAGTCATCAGTTCTGTATCTAAGGAAAAACCAGAAAAACAGAATCAAGTCCTGAGGCCTGTTGTTTTTCTCAACTGATTTTGAACCTCTTCTATTTATTTTTGTTCTCCTCAGAAGGTGGGTGGGATGCTGTTATCTTGGCTGATAAACCAGCAGTGATCTCAAAGAACGTTTTTGAAAGCATCGGGTTAATGAATTTTGATGAGAATGATGCTCTCCAATTGGCACACACCAAAATCTGTGAAATTTGTGTGATGTTATTCAGTCTTTAAAATTATGAGGTGGTGCAAGTAGGAACTGATTGCCTAAATGGCCCCTCCAGACACGTGAACTTCAGTCCAAAACTGACTTGTGCCATTTACATGTCACGTTGGCTTCTGGATGAAAGGACCAAGTAGAGCTAATGTCTCGATTTCAGATGCAATTGGGAACAGATGCATGGAGGAAAAGAACCTGCCTGGAAAATTAAAGGAATGGCCACCTGAGAGGCAGGAGGAAGAGGAAACATTTCCTTCTGAGCTACAGTCAGTTGGGGTCTCTGTCATTGAAATCAGAGGGCTGATTTGGCCCTCTAACACTCCCTGGTTTTCTGAGTAACTTGAATTCAGTTCTGTTTCTGGATGTATCATTGTATTGGCATGTGACATGGTGGTCCCAGTAACTTAGGGGGATGGTGGTGCTCAGATAAGGAACCCCTGAGGAGCAGGAATGTTTGAAATACTAATCTGAAAGAACTGAAGAAGTGTAGCTCACTGTTATTTTCTAAGAGCACCTAAAATAGGTCTTTGGTGGCTGCAGCCATCAGATTCTGAGCGTGCCTTGCTGATCCCCCAGCACAAGGACAGGATTCTGCCACACAGGTTGATTTTTGGTGTGTATCATCTGGACACGCACTGCCAAAAGCCATCCATCATCTCCTGTTGTGACCTTGTACCACCTGTCTGTCCCATGCAAGGCCAGCAATTAAAATGTAAGGTAATGAAGACAACCAGACATGAAAGGGCTTTTCACTAGCTGATCAAAGGGGCAGAGCACAGTGTTTTCATGACGAGAATATTGAGACAAATAGGACTGGAAATGTGGCCAGGAAAGAAAGAAAAGCCAAGAGGATATTTGGGAATTAACCTACAATTGTCCCTGTCATTCTGGTGTGCTGCTCTGGGGGTAATTCTCTCATGTACCTTTAGTTCTCTTTTGGTGGGGGGAAAACAACCAAGTATTTACTTTCATCTTGTTACATGGGAAATAATCTTTGTGTGTATAAAAATGAAATGCTCTAGAAAATGTTACCACTAAGGACTGAACGGGGGAATTTGATTTTCCATTCTAATGCTTCCTTGTGTAAAAAGTGATTTAGGATTATGTAAATACTCAAGGTGAAATTATATAGGCTTTAAATGGTTATCTAACCAGGCAAATGTAATCACCTCAGGTAGGTCTGGCTCAGAGAAGCCAATAATCAAGAGCTCTCACTGATTTTTTTTAATGTATTATTAATTTTTTGTGTGTGCATCTAAAAGGAGACCTTAGCCTGCAGACCCAGGCAGGCACACTGGATGCCTGTGAGTGTTAGACAGGAGATATGGCAGAACATCTCTTTTTATAGCAGCAATTACACTTTCATGTGTTCAGAGCTAGGGTTAAGTAAACCTCTTTTTTTTGTTTGTTTGGTTTTTTGGCTTTGCTTGAGAAGGGCTGTGTGTGAAGACATCAGTGAGGAACCTGCATTCTGAGCAGGGCTGTGTGTTTAGTGGCTCTAGGATGGAAACTCCTCCAATCCCCAGGGATGTACAGGCTATGAATTGGTTTCTGGGCAAAGAATTTGACAGAAAAACTCAGATACAACCTAGAACAAGTAGCAATGCTCCTCTAACCTTCATAACCAGACACAAATAGCAGAGGAATACAAGAGCCTCAGCATGGGAGGATTCTAGAAATGTAGCCAAGTGTCAGCGTGTCTGTCTACTTCCACTCTGAGCCCGTGTCTGCTGTCTGTGCGGGGATGGAATCTTCAGTGGGATTAGCCATGTCCGTAAAGTGAAGTGTGTGTAATTGCAGGATAGTTCTGGACCTGTTTCTGGGTATGTGGCAGGGAGGGAAGCAGCAGCTGACACTGCACAATTTATAAAGCAGCAGATGAAACCTCAAGTCAACCAAGATTTTTATTTCCTTCTTTGAAATAGTGTAAATCATCTTCTTGATACCATTAGAACTGACTTCCTGAAGGCAGGTAGTAGCTCTTCATTCTAATTTTTTTGTACTTAAAAATGAAAGGAACTTTCTTATTTGACTGGAATGGGTTTGAATTTTTTTTTGTTCTTAACTGCTTCTCTTGCTGACAGCAGGAACTGTGCACATGTCTGTGTGCTGCTCCTCCACTGACTGCAGCCACTGCTCTGAAAGCAGCTTTAATTTTTCACAGATAGTAAGGGGTAAAAGAAAACGTCCTGGCCAGGAAGGTGGGATTTGGGGGCAATTTCTAGGAGCCAGTACTGTGACTTACTCAAAGCTTACGCTGAAGGACAATGCAATCTATTTAGGAAATGTCTGCTGTACTAAAATAACCTCTGGTGTATTCTTGTGGCAGCAGAGAGCACCAAATCCTGTTCCAAATATGCAGAACACCTAGAAAATATTTCTTTTAACTGTGTAAGTTAATAATTTGTTCAATAGCCAGACCTGTTGATTCTAGGACTAAAACACCTTTCTAAATTCTGTTTTTCATGTTTGTTACGAGGTAATAGAACAGTTCACAGAATCTGAAATAAGTGTTTGACAAACTTGCTTTTCTTTCCCTATTTGAGCCTGTTAACTCCTGACCTTGCCCACTGTACAGTAGCGTCATTCATGTCTTTAGCCTACCCATCTCCACAAATAGTAATTTAGCTCCAGGATGTCTCCTCAAGACCAATTAATTTTAACCAGCCTTCAGAAAAAAAATTATTTTGGACACTAAGATTGTTCCAAGTTTTTTCTTGTGAACAATTTATTTTTCCAGCACATCAGACTGAGCAGCCATTGAGTGATGTCTGTAAGTCATGTTGGGGAACCCTGGACTTGCAGTTTATTTTCTGTCTTAGCCTAGTCATCCAGACTCCACTGATGTGACTTGTGTGTGATTTGAAGTTCCAATAATTCCTTTATGGAAAGACAGAGAAACTCATCAATTCTCACTCAGCCAACCCATCAGCTCTAACACCAGTCTGGGCCAAGTCTTTGGGGTACTTCAACAAGAAAGGCCTGTGGCTGATGCACTGCTCAGGATAACCTTGTCACTTAATGGAACTTCCTTATTGAATGAAATAAGTGGCAGGGTTTAAAATTACTATAGGAGGCAGGTAGAGATTTTTAGGTAATGTATTCCGTGTCACTTTGCTAAATCTTGATTGATTAACTTTCATAAACCTTGATTGATGAACTGTCACAAATGTGCTGCCAGTGCTCAATCTCCTGCTTAGGAGAAATCTCCACTTCCTTTGCTTTCTTCATCAAAACGTAGCATTAAGTTCGTTTTGCAGGCAACAAGGAACCACACAGGAATGAAAAGTCGGACTCCAGGCTGAAAGCCTTTCTTGCTCTGGAGACAATGTGGCATTTTAAAGGTGTTGATTCTTCTTAATAATCCCCATTAACAAGAAATCACTTACTGCTGATACTGATCTAAACTGATGTCAGTGAGATGAATTAGGAACAGAGGACTAGAGAGAGGCTTGTTGATCTGTTGTTTTCTTGTTGGGCTCCTCAGGAACAGTGAAACACTTCTCTGGTTCCCACCTGGACCATATCTGCTTGTTTTCTGACTCCAGAGAATAATTTAGGATGTGAAAATCGCTTGAACTCAAGGAATAAAATTCTGGCCACAAAAGTATTTTAGAAACTGCATGGGTGTTATTTGGGAAAAACAATTACTTCCGTTCCTACAAAACTGCTAATGGCAGGGGATTCGGTATCAGTCCCTTACAGCTGACAACTTGTTCCTTTACAAATTGTGTGAATTCCAAATAGTTTGTACAAACCTACCATATGCAGCTTGTCTCGGGAAGACAAGTGGTGCTGAGCTGCACTTGTCCTGTTACCTTCAGGTGGAGTTGGGGCACTGAATTCCCTGAAAAAAAAGCTGGGCTGAAACAGAGCAGTGAATGCCAGCGCCAGGCTATGTAATCAAAAAAATATCTGAGGAAAGAGTGAGAACAAATCCAAGTGCAAATCTTATTAAAATCTCTTTCCTATAACCCTTAACATGCCCCCCAAACACAGAGGATCTCTGATTTTGGATTCCCTGGGGAAATGCCAGTATCCTTCACTTTCCTCTGGAATAACCTTTCTAGGCACAGGCAGTTTTTGTTGCTCTAGAATCACAGAATATTCTGAGTTGGAAGGGACCCACAAGGATCATCGAGATGTGAAGCACTTCAGGCTCGGGCAGAGGAACATGTCAGATTCGATACATTGTTTTTTTCTAAGCCTTTGAGAGGGCTGGATTCAGGAGAGCACATCACTGTGCTGTGGTGTTTGCTGGCAGCCCTTGTGACTTTGGAAATCCTGGGGGAGGACCTTTTAGTCCAACCTGTCCCTGTTGGCTGCTCTTGGTGAGGAGTTGTGGCCGGAGGTGAGGCAGACTTAGAGAGCAGAAATAGAGCATAGCAGTGTGGTGTACTGTAACCACAGTGCGTTCCCCTTAGCCAAAATCAGTGTGCTGGGGGTTAATTCTTACTGGAACTCTCCTACACTTCCCATTAATCCAGCTAATGGAAGGTCTTTAACCGTGGCTGCTGGTGCCCCTGCCAGAGCTGGACTGCCTCGGCCTCAGCCAGCTGTGCTTGTGTCCTCTGCCTAAATCGCTTTCTGAACTGGCTCCCAGGCTCCGGCTGCTGTTCCAAGCCTCTGTCTTATCCTGCCATGCATCTGCTTGTGGTGCAATTCCCCCGGGACAGGGAAGCATGGGGAGGAGGGGAGCATGTGAGCAGCAGAGTAGGAAGGAGAGCTGTGTATTCATCCCCATTGAGAACGAGCAAAGTGCAGTCCTGGAAATCAGACCTAAAGCTGGTGACTGGAACAGCCCCTGCAGAGCAGGGAAAGTCCTGCTGGACACTCTGACTCCATGATAGCTGTAGCTCTGAGATATTGCAGGGGAGGAAAAACCAGATTTGAAGAAAAGGCATCTGAGGAAGGGAAAGTATGTTGGGAGTATACAGAGAAGAGTGCTGTGTGTGATGTGAGAAATTGCTTTTCCTGAAATTTTATTGGAGTTTATCTTGGTTGAACACTCAATGAAGGGCCCTACTCAAGGCCAGCATCTGAAAGTAGTGTTCAAGTTTTAGCTGATCTTAATGCCTTCCCCCGTGTTAACTCAGGACTTGTCCTACCTTCTGAGGGTTCCCGGTGTGCTCTGATCCTGGCCAAGCTGCAGTAGCAGGATTCAATTATCAGTCACACCAGGGCCATGGAGTGGGATGGCAGCATTGTGTCCACTTTACAGATCAGGCAATGTGAGGCACCAAACTTTGACTCCCCCCAGTCACTCGACAGTGGCAGAGTTTAAACTCAGCTTTCTCCTGCCCCCCTTCCATACTCTTTGCCTGGAGCTCTCGGGACACTCTTAGAGGAGAGTATTTTCTGGCCAACCTGTCACCTCTCCATCTGCTGAAGCCTGTGTGTCCTTCCCGTGTGGGCAGAGGACAAAAGTCATTATGTAGGTAGGCTTTGTTTCTTTCTGGATTACACAGCTGTGAGGCTGCCCTGTGTCCCTGCTTCAGACTGGCAGACCCCGGTCCCTCGTGTTGTCACAGACCCAGTGTCCCTCTGGCTCTCTGGGATGAGCACCCCCGAGGCAGACCCTCCTTGGGAGGAGGCAGAATGTCCCCCTTTGCCCCAGCCCTGAGCCCCGGACAGGTGTCTACACTCTATGCTGCATTAGGGGCTTTGCGAGCAGCACCCAGGGGTCTTCTTCCATTTGCAGAAATAGGAAGGAGGTAGGAACTCCTTATCTGTGCAATCCAACCTCGGGGGATGTGCGAGGTTGGTCCCCTTGGGAGGGAGGGATAGAGGCAGTTTCCATTCACGGCAGCCTTTCATCCCATGTCCCAGGGCCACAGCCACCCTGTCTCCATCCCTGTTTACTGATGAGGCCGATATGGCGAAGGCTGGAGGGGTTGCAGGTTCCCCTAATCGCCTTGTCACCCGGCCGGACAGTCTCAGACACTCAGAGGATGTTGTGACTGCGCTGAATTACAATGTTTGTTGTTTCTCACTCCCAATAATTGACATTTGATAGCGACTACTGTAAAAGCGGCAGAAAGGCTGCGGCTGAGGGCGAGGAGAGGCAGGAGCCGGGCGGTGGGGAGCCCCCCTGGCTGCCCCTGGGCAGTTTGTGGTCAGGCAGGGGGTCCTTCGCCCCTCTCCCTATTTGGGGACAGGACGCGAAAGGGCTGCAGAAACCTCCTGTTAAGGTGCTGGGGGCAGTTCCCTCGGGTTTCCGACTTGATGTGTCGGTATCCCCCTTGCCCTTGCATTACTTTTCTGTGCAAGGAAGAAAGCAGCCGCTCACCCCCCGAGATCGGGAGCGAGGGGCTCACCCACCGGGGGATGCGGGGAACGGCGCCCGCCGGGAGGACGGGACACGACCAGTGCATAGCGGTCCTGCCTGGGCCATGAGCTCGAAAAGCGGCTTTAAAATTAGTTCTGGAAGACGTTAAAATACAAGCACCGTTTGCAGGCATCAAAACGGAGATTGCAGGAATCACGGGAGGGCTACGAGGGGGGACCAGCAGGGAAAGGCTCCTGGAGGGTGGCCCATGAGAGCACCAAGGGCGCGGGGCTCTGCACCCACTGACCCTTCCCCGGGGAGGGGGGGCCGTGCAAGGAACGCCAGGGACGCCGAGGTTCAGCCACTCTCTTTAATGACAACTCGCTGATCTCCGTCAGCTGATACAGCAAAGGGCGACACGTACGAAGGGGCGGACAGTGCATTTCCATACTAACTCACGTTTTAGTGCATAACCCTACGGGACCTGGCAGGCCGGGGTGTCGGTGTTCCTCGGCAAGGGGGAGATAGGAGGGGTCTGTCCTGGTCTGTGCACGGGCGTGAGCTGCTCCCGGCCCGCAGCCGAGGCCGGCGGTAGCAGCCTCGCAAGGGAGACCTGGGGTGGCAAGATGCTGAGCTGGACAAACAGGGGAACCGTACGAGAAGTGCAAAAATTAAATGTGGATGTCAATAATAATTAGTATAGAGTAAAAGTTTTTTTTTAAAAAAAAGTTGGATGACTTGGCTAGCTGTTGCTGGCAACAAGTCAAACAAAATGACCAGCTGGTTTGTAGGAAGGAAGGAAGAGAATTACCAGGGTGAAGACCCCGGTGGAAGGGGGAGAGAGAGGGGGCCGGGCGCTGCGGGCAATGCGAGTCCTCCCCGCCGGTGTCCGCCCGGCCCCGCACGGAGCGCAGCCACCGCACGAAAGACCAAACACCTCCCCCCCGTCAGTGGCCACCACTATGGTGAAGTCCGCCGGGATGCTACACGCTGAACCGTCCTCATCCCCGCAGCCTGGAAGTGTCCCGAGCCCGGCTCGCAGGCGCGGCCGGAGCCCCTCCATCCCCGGCGCTGGCCATGGTCCATGGGGGAGCAGGCGGGGAGCGGAGGCGGCTCTACCAGGCTCGGATCCCGTGCAATGTGGAGATCCCCGCGTTCCCCTGCGGGATGGGCGTCTGCACCGAATTCAAGTCCCCCACGCTGAAGTTCATGAAGTTGTTGCCAGCCGCCGAGGGCTGCATGGGCTGCATGGAGGGGTAGTTGCAGTTGTAGTTGGCGTTGCAGGCGGGGCTGTTGTAGTTGGTGTACGCGGGGTAGGCGTTGTAGCTGTAGGGGTTAATGCTGACATTGTAGGGAGAACTGTATGGAGAAGATTCTCCCAGGCAGGGCTTCCCATCGCGCACCAGCACCGGCACCGCTATCCGCCGGGGAGGAGGGATCCCCACCATTTCCAGCGTCTGATCCTGTCTCTGCCTTTTGCATTTATACCTTCGATTCTGGAACCAAATTTTCACCTGGGTGGAGGTGAGCTTTAGGACGTTCGCTAGATGGTCTCTCTCGGGAGCTGAGAGGTATTTCTGCTGCTTGAACCTTCTTTCCAGTTCGTAGACTTGGGCTTGAGAGAAGAGGACTCGAGGTTTTCTTCTTTTCCTCTGTCTGGGACGTTCAGGATCCTCCAGGTCTCTTTTCTCCTGCTCCAGGCTCTTGTGCAGTGAACACAGCTCTGCAGCAAAATAAATGGACCAAGGGGAAAGAGGGACAGGAAAAAAGCACCAAAAATATAAAGTGATTTTCAGTAAACAGAGTGTAACATGAGCGAGCCCTGGCTCTTCCCCGGCCTCTTGTGTCTCATTCCCGCAGGCCGCCACAGTGACCCATTCCTGCGGCCGTGGGACCGGCCTTATCCTCTTCAAGTACCTCTTTAGTAAATGTTCCATCTCTTTCGTTTGTTTGTTTGAAAACCAGATTGCTCCGTGCACTGGTTTGGGTCGCGACCGTCTGTGCCCCAGCCTAGTTCTGTCACAGCCTTTGTACCGACTCCCACCCCGATCCACGGGCGCACACTTAGCCGAACGAATTAGAAATCAGGTTTTTCTCCTAACTTCTGTACAAACTCGAAACCTCGCGTATCATCCTGCAGCTCTCCCCGTCCCCTTGGGCAGGAGCGCGACCTCAGCCCCGAGGACGAAGATGCTGCCGCTCTCCCTGCTCTTCATCCCCTGGGCCCCGAGGGTGTGCGCAGCCTCGCACTGTCTGCTTTTCCTCCGGAGCACTGGGGACCCCCTGGCCGAGTGTTCAACTCCGGCTGGGAGTCACCGTCCCCTCGCCCTCCCTTTTTCTCCGCCCGAAGAGCACCGGCACGGCCCAGACAGAAACACTTGGCTTTACCTTTCTTGTCTGCCTTGGCCTCCTTGGCCGAGTCCATCTCCACGTAGCTTTTCACGTAGTAGGAGCCGGGGAAGGCGGCGGCTGTTTTGGCAGGGGGCGGCTCGGGCAGCTCCTCCCGCAGGTCGGGCAGGGCCGGGGGCTCAGCGCTGAACGTCTCCTGCTTGAATGTGGCCAGCATGCAGGACGGGGAGGCCAGCGAGGAGAGCTCCATGGAGGCCAGGCCGCTCTGATGCTGTTCCAGGTTCAAAATATCCTTGACTGAGAAGGGAGTCGTTGTCACAGGGCTAGGAAACATTGCGGAGGAGAGCGGGGCAGCGGCCGGAGCCCAGGGTCATGGAAAAGTAGGCGAGGAGCAGCCAACCTGGAGCAGTGGTGGAGCGTGGGCTCACCGAGGGGGCACATAGCATTCCCGCGAGTAGCCTTGACTTGTGCACTGGAGGCAGGTAGGAACAGACCATAAGGGAAGGGAAGGAGGGACTAGGCAGTTTTTGGGTGACTTTAGCTTTCTATTGGCCAACATTGCAGTGATGGTATGAGAGATGCAAAGTTCCATGTCACCTAATATAGTAATACATCTCAAAAACATCTCTGCTCATTTAAAGGGGCGGCACTGCATTTATCCAGCTTTTCCGTGCTGAGTTTGTTCATCCATTTGAAAAAAAAAGAAAAGCTAGAACGGCCTAATGTGTACAAAGGCACTATCTGACGCTATCTATCATACAGTCAGATTAAATAAACAGGCCGGGAGGAAACCATCAACCAAATATGTGCTGATTTCATATTTTTTTTTTCTAAGCGAGGGAACGGAGGTTTCGTTTTTAGTATTCTGCAATATCCGATCGTAGGAACTAGAAAGTGGGAGTTCACCGCTGTGTGAAGCGCGCTCAAGGGGAAATCCGCGTTTAGGGTTTATACAGATATTCTGAAGCAGTATAAGGCTCGCAAAATCCACCAGATAGGAGAGAGCGCCTGAACAGCCCTAGACTGTCTTGGGAGAGGGAAATGCCGACTGGGTTTTCCTCCCGCCTGTTTGTAAAGCTTTCAAACAAAAAACCTCAGCACTGTCTTGGGAAAAAAAAATAAGAAAAATAAACCAAAACTAGCGCGGGTCGAAGGCGTTTCAAAATATACAGGGGTAAGAGGAGTGAGTCAAAGCAACTGGCCGCCGGGCTGCCGTCGGGAGCCAGGGCTGGCCCCGGTACTGGGAGGGTCCCTGTAGCTCGGTGGGCTCACGGCTGCCTGCGGGTCCCGGGTCCACGGGACTGAGGTGGGCATTCACTCTCAGCTCAGCCCTCAGGGAGACGCTGAAATAAACCTTAGTGGTAAAGTCGCAGGTTGAGGAAGGGCGTTACGGCATTTTCTGGTTTCGGGGGGCAGAGGAAGAACATACATTTTAAAGGATCTCCTTTAGCGCTCCAGCGCCCGGCTGAGAGGGCACGGTACGGGCTGTGGGAGCAGAGCAGAGAAACCCTGCAGGGATGCGGTGAGTTTGGGGATCCCTCGCCCGGGCCCTGCTCTGGGAGGCGGCGGGATCGTAGGTTGTGCAAAGGACCTTCCGAGGCGGGTGAAAAGGTGAGCACCTGCCTGCAGCTGCCCTTTCAGGGCTGCTCCTTCCTAAACGGACCTGCCGCTGCCCCCCAAGGGGCAGTGTCTCGGTACCCTCGGGCTCCCTTCTTGGGAATTTAATTCAGGGTGGGTTTGCGGGAGATGCTGTGGCTCTCCTCGCTCCCTGGGGACTGCTGGCCCGGAGCAGGAGCAGCCTCGGCTCTCGCAGCCCCTCGCTGCAGACGCTAACGGGTATCCCGAGAGCGATTTGTTGGCGAACGAGATCCGGATCTTGCGATGACAGCCGGAGTGATCACTGTATACGGGGAGGCCTGAAATATTGCGTTTTAATGAGGGGAGGGAGCAGCCGGGCGGCCAGCTCTCCTTCGCAGCAGCGCTTCCTGCAGAATTCCCTGGGACACAGCTCCGCGGGGATGTTCCTCAGCTGCAGAAGGGTTGAAGTGCCCGGGGAAGGTGGAGGCAACCTCGGCATCCCCGCTCAGGAGCGGGGCCTGCGGCGGGACTTTGCCGGGTGTCTGCGGCACCCCTTGCCCTCCGCACTGCCCGGCGGGCTTTGTAACCTCATTGCCTCCTTTTTATTACGAGCTAATGGGGGTAGGTTGGATAAATACTAAAACAACGAATTTACCCCGATCCTTCCCAAACCCAGAGCCGCAGTCGCAGGTTCGCCCGCCTTGGTTACATCCACCTCCCTCGGGACGGGAGAAACGGCGTCCAGCGTTTCCTCTTTTTATCCCGGGGCAAAACGGCCTTCCCAGGTCAGGGCTGGAGCTGGCACGGCGGTGCCTGCCCCGGAGGTTTCCCTCTGCCAGGGGAACTCGGTGGGGATCCGACCTGGCCCCCTCCGGGCCCGGGGCGCATCCTGCGGGGCGGGAGCTGCCTGCCGACAGCCCGCGATTCACTGAGGATTGACGGGCTCCCTCCAGCCCCCCAGTCACACGGCGGCTCCCGATCGATGTGGGCCCGGCTGCAGAGGGTGGAAGTGATTAATTGAACGATAAGCTGGAGCTATCATTTGGAATGTCATTAATGCGTCGGGGAGACATTCATTGGAGACAGACAGCGTTATCTCCGCTTTATCTTCAACAATGCATCACTTTTAATACTGCGGTTTAGAAACAAATGGGGGCTTTAGCCTTAGCCCTTCTCTTCGTGTTTATATTTTTGGAAGAATCACAACTAGTGGGAGTCCCGGGCTCGGCCCCCTGATAAATGAACATTAGCACTTTTTAGAACTACTGTATCAACAAAAAGAGCTGCAGGGCCGCAATAATTGGTGAAAAAGCAAACACTCCGCAAAGAGAGGCCAGGTCTGCTCTGTGTCCGGCTGATTGATGAATCAGTTACTGACATACAGCAGCTCACGGACTTTCCGGGTCGGGGCTCAGCACCCATTTCCCCCCCCTCCTCCTTTCCCACCCCCTCTCTCTCCCTTTCCCGATGCTCTCCGGCAGCCTGCCGAAGCCAGGCTTCGACTGTCCAGCTGAGGGGACAAAGGCGACCGGTTAACCCATCTCCGGACCCTGCCCGCAGCCCTCAGGGCGCTCGGTCCCGTCCTGCCCTGCCCGGGGGCACCTGCCTGGCCGTCCCAGCAGGGGCGGAGGGGGAAGGACTTCGCGCACCTCGACCTCTCCCACGACAGTTTTACTTTCTGCCGGGTCCCTTTTGATTGTGTTTAATTAACACGCAAAAAAGAGCGAAAGGAGAGAGGACCCCAGAGGAGCGCGGTGAAACACCTCCTCCAGCCCACCCATCCCGCCGGCTCCCAGGCCTTGCGGGTGTATGGAGGGCAGCCCGGGCGAGCAGAGCTGCTGCTGTGCCTCTGGCTGGCCGGGAAAAGCGGCGGGTGTCCTGTTCTCCCGCCGCCTTCACGCTGTGTGCAGGTTGTTCCCGCTGTCCCCTCGGCACTGAGCCGGTTCTGGCCCCCCCGCGCCCGCAAAACCCCTCGGAGGCGAAGGTTGTCCTACACCCCCCTTCGTGACTTCTCTCACGGGTTGCTAAATTGACATTCGTGTTGCGTTTATTGTGGGGTTGGTTTTGTTGTTTTCTTCTTTTTCTTTAAAAATAAAACAAGGACGCAAAAAACCTTTAAACTTTTCTCTCTGAAAACAAATAAAACCAAAAAACCTCCAACCCCGGAATTAACGCCGGAGAGCACATCCTCTCTCCCCCTGAGCTTTCGACACCTCGGACTGTTTAGAGAGAGATGGGACCTTTTAAAAAAGTTTTCCTCTTAATCCCAGCCGGTTAAGATGTCCAGGGCCCCCTCCCGCTCTAATTCCCGGCTATCTCCCGAGGACTCTGTTTATACCTCGCCAGTAAACGCTGGGGTTTGAAACCTTGTCACTAATTGAGTGCTAACACTTCAGGTGCTATAGATTTGTTAAGAGCCAGTAGTCCAGAAATAGCCTATTAGGGTTTCCTTGCGAGAACTTGTGCCAATCTCCCGGTTCCCATCGTGGTGGCGGGAACCGCTGGGACCCCGGGATCTCTGCGGGTCCCCCAGAATTCCCCAGGGTATTTTGGTTAGTCATTACTTTCAAACGCTCGGGAAGGGATGCTGCAAACCAGCGAGCCCTGGGTGAATAGATCCTGCCGGCGGGATCGCTGTGCTGATGCAGGGTTCCTGGGGGCTGTTAGTGGCGACTTGGGCATGGGAAGGTTTTGCTTTCACCCCCTCCGGAATTCTGTGGAGGAAAAAGATTTTGGAGCTGTCTAGGCGCTCCACCTTGCCGCAGTCAAAAACCTTCTCCTTTTTTTGCTACATATTTGGGGGGTGGGGGGTTGTTGTTGTGTTGTTGTTTTTTTAAAAAAAAATCATTCTTTTCTCCTCTCCTGGTCCTTTCGCGCTCTAAAGAAGCTCCCATTTTCCGGCCGTCAAAAAAAAGTAGTTTTGACCTTGATGTGAAACCGGCCTTGGCGAGGGGCCTCTGCTGTGCCCGGCGCTCGGCACCGCTGTGCTGAGAGCCGGGGAGGCTCCTCGACAGCCCCGCTGCCCGGCGGCGGGGCAGGTGCCGGGGCTCTGGGGCTCCTGCCCGCTGCTGTCGGATCCCAGCTCCTCCCGCCGGGCACTCGGGAAATCATGGGGCCCCTTCCCTCTGTGAAACGGGCTGGAGAGCGCGGATACAGCCGGGCAGGCCGGTGCCAGGGCACAGCACGCGAACGCAGCAGGCAGACAGCACCGAAGTGCCTTCCCGTTATTTCACGGCAATTTATGTAAAGCCCAGAATAAACCTCTCCGGGGTTGTTTCGGTTTTGGCACCTCCAGCTCCGCTACCCCGGCAGGCCGGGGGGTGGCCGGTCTCCTCTTTCCGCCTCCGTCGGTGACTCGGATGGGGTGACTTGGGCAGGGGGACTTGGATAGCAAATGGCACCGTAAACTTTCCCCTCCTGGCCTGGGCTCCGTGCCTGGAATCTGACAATTAAGCTGCTTCTTGCACCTCGGGCGCTGGAAGTTTCCCTTCCGCCCCCGCCTGAAGCGAAATCTGGGAGCCGGGCAGATAAATGAAAAGCTTTAATTTTACCCTGCCTGTAACTTTTTTCCCCCCTGCCTGTAACTGTGCTGGGTTCGCTGGTGAAAGGGGAGAGGTTGGGTTTCTCCGTTCCCGGGCAGCGGTCGCGTTATTAGCGCTTGTCCCGGACCCGCCGGTTTTATATGCTCCAGAAAAACCTTTTTCAGCCCGTCCAGGTAATCCCCAAAGAGTTTGTTCGTTACGCACTCAGGGCAGAAGGAATTCGGTAATTTTTCGGGACTGGGAATTACGCGACCGAAGAGACTTTCACATAAATGAGACACCGATTTGGCAAATGTGTCCTGCAGCCGGAACGCACCGGTGATGGTTAGGAAAACTGTTTCAGATACGAAATACCTCCCAGGCACTCTGAAGTCGGGGGTGTTTCCAAGGACAAAGGTCTAAAGGCGAGGGAGCTTCGGCCCGATCTGCCTCCCGCGGTCCCACCGGCTCCGATGGGAACGGGAGCTGCGTTTGGCCGGGGAGCCTGGAACCGCCGCAAGACCTCGGGGCGTTTGCAGCTTGTCTGTCCGCACGATGTTTTCCAGAGGAGATAAAGGTCTGACTTCGCGGATACTTCCTGCTGGCCGTGCAAATCCGATCCGTCTTGCGATGTCACCCTGCGCGCTTGGTGCTGCCGGGGGGCCGGGCAGGGCCGGGCGGGGGGAGCCGCCTTTAACGTGAGACGATATTTGGGCTTTATTTTCCTTAAAAGTGATTTGTCCGCCGCCACACACACATCCCGGAGATGAGGGACGGTCCCCAGCACTGCCCTGCCCGAGGGTGCTGACTCAGCCCTGCCGGGTTGCAGCAGGTTTCCCCCAGGACTGCGAGTTCTCCCGGCACTCCTGGAACAGGACCCATCCCGGATCCTACCCTCTGGAAAAAATCCTTTCTGAGGGGATCAGCTCCGCGGAGACGGATGGGAGGATGAACGCGGGCGAGTAGAGTTACAGAGCCCTGACCCCCTCCTTCTCTTCGGTGTCTCCCGGCCGTGTCCCCTTTGCTCCCGCGATGCCAAACCTGTGACCCACGACGGCAGAGGCAGGAAATCGGCTGCCCCAAGGGAAAGCCGCGGGCGGAGGGGCTGTGTGCCCCCGGCCCTTTCCCCATCCATGTCGAGCTGTCCCCTTCTTGTCCCGCGAGGCCTTGTGGGGATGGCCGGCTCTGCCTTTCCTCCTTACCCTCCTGCTCCAGGAAGGCAGATTCCTGGGACAACCCCATTCCCTTTCCGGCGCTTGGCGCTGGGCTGCCTTGGAGGAGCCTCATCGCTGTCCTGAAACATCCCCCCACCCCGGTCCCCAGGGTGATGCTTCTGGTGGGAGTGCCGTGCTGCTTCCATGTAATAATAAATATTTTTTTTTAAAACACAACAAAATCCCGCAAACAAACATGACTCACTCCAAATGCAAGAAAACCCCACGACCAACCAACTAAAAATTTTTTTTTTTGAAAAGGACTCTCGTACCCGCGTTTATTTTTGCCCTGAAACGCGGGTTTGATGGAGTCAGTTCCTCCTTTCCCACATTCGAATCCCACAAACCGAGGCACCGGGCAAACAGGTTCCATGCTACCCGTCCGGGGTGGTTTATCCCCGGAGCAGGATCAGGACTGGGAGATGTTTCTTTTCCCGAAGTGGGGAAGTTATCCGTCCTTGGTTTTCGTGATGGTCTGACGGGTTTCTCCAGATGGTCCCATTTCTGCATTCTCTCCGGAAAGCTGAAACTTTGTTTAACAGAGAGAAAAACAGTTGGGAAGAAATCCCTGTAAAATTAAAATAAAAAAGAAAGAGAAATCAGCAAACACACTCCCGGGAAAGCATTTTCATTAGCCTGATGAATGTACAATATAAAACAGACATATAAAACACTTTAAAACATTTCAAATATGTGTCAGGAAGACAAGGGTAGAAATAAACGATATTTCCTTCCCCCCCCCCCCCCCCCCCCCCCCCCCCATCTCATTTCTGGGTAAAACTTCCAAGTTTCACATCTCTTCATGGGACTTTATTTTTTTTTTAATTTTCAAAGACATGATGCATAATAAACCCAGACCTGCATGTTTAATCCCCAAATCCCGCATTAATTACCAGCGATAGAGGGAAAAGCACCAATTACAGCAGGTTTTTGGGTTTTGTGGTTTTGTTTTTTTTTTCCTTGGAGCCCCGGCAGTACCGCAAAAAGAGCTTGAGGAAGGGAGGGAGAATTGTCCGCCGTTCCTCGGTCCTTTCCTCCTCGCCAGTTCTGAGCCATCTTCTCTTGTTCCCAAGCTCAGCCGCTGTCGCCTTTTCCATTTTTCAGTTAAAGAACAACAAAAATCCGAATGAAATGCACGAAACGCACCCTTTTAGTGCGCAAACAGGATTAATTTCGTATAGAATCGAAAGGATTTAGGGTTGGTTGTTGGCATTTTCTTTCTGTTTTGTACGCTGCTCTCCCGGAGGCTACTTTTGCTTTTTAATGACACCGTATCTTTCGTGCCTGAAAGGTAAAATTAGTGAGAGGGGCCGGGGTAGCGCTATGTTTGGAAAGGGGAGATCCCCAGGAAGGGATGAATCCCGAGGAGCTGCCCGAGGGAAGGGGCTGGGCTGGGTGTCACCCGGGGGTGTCCGGGGCCACGGGGGCAGTGGGCTTCCTTCAGAGGTGATTTTGTAACCCAGGACAGGGATCTCCAGCCCTTGGTTTCATTATGGCTGTGCTCGGTCTCCTTGCAATCCCTGGGATGCGTGGCTCCAGAGCTCTCCTGCCCCAGGGTTACCCCATAGGGGTGCCCATTCCTGGGGCAGCACCTGCTGCTCGGCAGGGAAGAGGCAGCACGGGAGAGGTGCGGCTGGAGAAACACGACTTGGGCCTGTCCTTCGGGCCCTTTCTCTCCAGCTCTCCGGAGCAGTGGTTTGGGAAAAGGTCCCTGGGGAGGGAAACAGATCAGCTTTTTGGGGCACCTTCACGTTGAAGGTTAGAGCCACTCAAAAAACATCCCTTCCTCCTATTTCTGGGTTTTGGTTGGTTTTTTTGGTTTTTTTTTTGACCCTGCCCCGTTGTAGTTTTAACATGCAGCCTTGATCAGAGCTCAAGAGGATATTTCCTCCTCCAATGTTTCTCTGGGCAAAGAGGCACCAACAGATTTTTTCCATAATGATGAAAACATCTGGCCGTCTCTGAGCTGTCAGGCTCTGTGTTGCTTCTTCCCAGACGCCTTCCCCACTCCAACCCTGCGGCTGCTCCAGCACAACCTTTCCGTGCCCAGGGCACTCCCGACCCCCATCTCCAGCTCAACACAATCTGCAGTGGGGGACTGAAACCTCCAGGATCCCCACTCTCTGGGGTTGGAAACACATTTTAGGCACAGCCACCCCATGGAGATGGGAATCTCTACCCTGAATTATTTTCTGAGGCTTTTTCCTTTCGCTGTGTCCAACAGCTGTTTCCACCCCTTGCTCCATGTGTGTAGTTCAGGATTAGCTGCCCTACGGTTTCCAGCCCTCCTGTTTGGCAGAGTCCACCCTGCAGTGGGGAGATACATCCATGTTTTCAGCCAGGGCACTCATCTTCACCTCTCTTGCTGTCAAAACATGCTTTGGTAAAAATGTTTTGATTTTGTGTATATTGGAGCTGGTTCACACATTTACCTTCAAGAAAAGTAAAAAGACAACCACCCCCCCAAAGAAACATGGACATACGTAAGCACTGTTTCAGTAACATCCTACAGCGCTGGTTAATTTTAAATATCTGAATTACAAGGATCACTCATGTGCTTTAAGTATCATAACAGAACTGAGGTGAAAAATTAGCAACTTAGTTATATATTGTGATTTAAAAGAGAAAAGCAATGAAACTGAACTGTTCCTGAAAAGTGAACAAAGGTACATCCAAGTGGAATGACTGAAAAAATAAATATGTTCTTAGGCTACAAGAAAACACTCTCAAACATGCATTTGGGTCCAAGCAGTCAGAGCAGCCTGAGCCCTGTCTAGAGCAACTCTCTGAATTTCAGCATATAAAAGGAAAGGGGGGGGGGGAGGATGGCCTATGTTTAAAAATATGACTTTACTTAGTCCCGAAGAAGAATAAACAAAGCAAAGGCAAAATCCTAAATGTCTCTAGAGAAAAAAAAAGTGTTTAACCACAATTCTAAACTATCCTTTTCCTTGTCCTTCCCCACTTTTTAAAAAATGGACAAATAACAGCCAAGCTCCAAAGCATTGTGTCATATTCCAGCTTCTCTGGCTTTGCTCTTATTGATGCCAAAGTTCATAAAAGAACAATAATATTTACAAAATATGAACCTGATCCAGTAGTTCACATTCAGGCAGCACTCTGCACTTAAGGTGATGGAAGTTGTGGCAAAATGGAGCGGAAAATGACAATGTATCTTCTGTCTTGGGAAACTAAATTTCATCAGGGAAGCGAAACCTGTTCTGGACTGATCCTTGGCTGTGTTAGTGCTGAGGCTTTTGGTGTTGTGCAGGAGGAGGCAACGGACTCATCACTGCTGGTGTAAGACCTAATGGAAAAAGAGTATATTAATTTACTTAGTTGACTCTCTCCCCTGTTCTCTTTCCCACTACATTTACTCTGAATGACTTGTTAACATTAGCTGGATTAAAGTTCCAGTAGGGTAAAATGTCCTGAAAAACAGATTTCTGCACTACAATTTGATGAGAATAAGTGCTGTTGTCTCTGTGTACATTTTTATTATAAACTTCAGTAGCCCTGGAGATTTTGAAAAAGCTTGTGTGTGGCTAGAGTCACTCTGAACTCCTTTTTATATGTATCATACATAAGCAAAAAAAAGACAACAGGGACATCATGTGAGTGGCAAAGTCAGGCCCCCGTCACTCAGGACGTGACTCTGTTGTGTACATTCCTTGTCAGGCTTTTGGGTTTATTTCAGTATAGTGCTTGTGCAGCAAACAGCCATTCAATATTTAGATTTATCCCTCTCGGTGAGCTCCCAGCCTTGTTCTACAGGAAGATTCTAAATCTTAGAGATGGAGCTTTTCAGTTCCTCTTCCGTTTTGGGGGTGAGTGCTTTAAGATATGAGAAGTTCTGCCACTGCTTGTCTCGTATGTGGGGAGGAACTACATAATCCAGGAGTTTCACCCCTGGATTTGAGGTGCAGAGTTTGAGGTTAAAAGCATCCATGGCTTTGATGTACCCAGAGGATTTTTATGATGCATAGTTTTCCAGCCTTGCTCTCACCTGAAGTTTTAAAAAATAACCCGGGTAGACACAGGTTAAAAAAAAATAGCAGGTACCATTTTGTCTCAGCTGCTAAAAAGTGTTTGACAGTGAAAATACGTAATAGAAATATGAGGCAAGTCTCCATTAGGTAGGAGAGCCTGTTCTTCCCAGAAGCATCCACTGCAGCATCTTGGGCTGCTGTTCCTCGTGCCATGGCCAAGAGCAGCCTGTGGGATCAGGTTTTATCTGTGATCATCAAACAAGGATGAGATGCTGTGTCCAGCTGGCCAGCTTGGAAAGCTTTTGTACATGAACAAGCAACAGGCAAAAAAATGAGCTTATCTTGGGTAAATGCCCTGAACTGATGGTTTACAAACTGTCCTCACACCTGGGCAGCCCCTGTTTTGAGGTGAGAAAACCTACCACAGACAGGTGCCAGCAACCTGTGCATCTCCCCAGTCTGCAGACCGTAGGAAAGCTAGAAAATAAGTGGAGAACCTTAGTTGCTTTTTGTTGACCTCTCCTTTTGTAAAAGTTAAATACATCTAATTATGGTTCTTCAAGTGAACAGTCCATTTGTATAAACTTTTAGCATCCTGCCTTCTGCTTTTAACAGGGAATACAATCACAGTCTGCTTCGTATCAGCTCGGATGGGGTTTTGGACACCCCGTCCGTGGAGTGGGTTTACTTTTATCAGTAGTGGTGGGATGTTTTTCCGATGGGAAAGGCTGTCCTTGGGAACAGAAGCTGTTACCTCATCAGAAAGGTGTTAGGTGGGCCCAGCTTTTGATCACTTCATTACTCAGACTTGATGGCACTGACTGCTGTGGCAATTGCATGACCAATACACCAACGCATCCTGTCAAACCCATCCCTTTCTCCTTTCTGCCATTGAGATAAGCAATAGTGAGATGTCTGTCTGTCTGATGGAACCAGCAGTTTCTAGTCTAATCCATGTTGGGCTACAGCACAAGTGTCTACCAAGGATCATAGAGTAGTATGTTTTATACAATACGTGCTGGTGGGTAAATTTAGAGTTGACAAGTCCCCTCTGCAATTGGAGGACTTAAGGACAGTCCTATCAGGTGGCAACTGGCTGGGGGAGTATTTATAATCCATTTGCTGACTGGAATTAATATGAATCTGTCATCCCTTGTGCCACTTTGGAAACCACATAACTGAAGGCTGATGCTGCCAATAGCTGTTGGTGATCTTTTTTGGCAATAGCTGAACATGTCTTTTCTAATTGATTTCAGAAAATAAAGTTGTCAGCAAGATAAAGCACTGTCTGGATCCTCTTTTTTCTGAGCTCTGCAGACTTGGAGAAATGGGACATTTGACACAGCTGATTGTGGTCTGGGTGCAGCCAAAGCCCAGCTGGTGTGTCCAAGGAGCTGACAGCTGTCTCTGGGGCAAACTCAGAGCTTCTTTCCTCTTAGTGCAGAGCAGCACCTCAAGCTCCTGTCTGGTTTCAGCAAGTAATGTGCTCTGTTATCTGTGTCCACATACATGGAACTAGGTGTTACCCTGTGCTAATCAGGTGAAATACAGTCTGGGCAGGTTCTTCAAGGAAGAGAAATTCTCGGCTCCTCTCTCTTCAGCTTGAGCCGTATTTTCAGACATATTTTCCCCTACCCATTTGATATGCATACCTTGATGTATGTAGTTCTTTACCTCTACCATTGAACTTTTCTATATGTTAAAAACAGCTGCAAATTTTACCCACAGGACTCTCTTGTAATGCTGTGCCCCCACAGGGCATCTGTGGGCTGTGAGCAGCCAAACTCTCCTGTGCTTCTGTTCTACAGCCGCTGATGGGCTTGGGAGAAACCAAAACTGTGTGCCAAGGTTTCCTGGCAAATAACATCCCTTGGCCTTGCAGCTGGGTAACCCTGTGTTGACTAACATTTGTGATCCAGCATCTCTAGCACACATCCTTCTCTGCTTTCAGCCTCTGAGATGTGTCTAAGGAAGGCTGCCTCAGGATGTGCTGTAGAGCAAGTCACAGCCCAATGTACCTGTGGGTGCTGAGGAATCCTTGATGTGATTTGACAGCAGAAGGGAAAGAGAGATTGTGGGTAAAGCTGTGGGCTGTTTGATTAGATTAGGGGTAGTCCAGGAAGCAACACAAGCTGCCATTAATTTCAGAGTGGGAAGCAGCCTTTATTTACAACTTAGCAGGAATCAGTAGTTTCTGCAGCCACAGAGAGCAGTGAGCATTTGAGAAGGGGTCAAAATTGGGGTAAGATCCTCGATGTTGAAGGGAAGGTCTTTGGAGAATGTTCTGTCTTTTGATGGGTGTTTGTGCAACAGTTGCACACCAGCACAGTCCAAACTGGGCTTTTCCTTCACTGTAAGGGATGACGGGTATTGGAGAGGGCTGCCCAGGGAGGTGGTGGAGTCCCCATCCCTGGAGGTGTTCAAGGGATGACTGGACGCGGCACTCAGTGCTCTGGGCTGGTGACAACATGGGGCTCAGTCACAGGTTGGACTCTGTGATTTTGGAGGTCTTTTCCAACCTCAGAGATTCTGTAGCCTGTTGTAACAGCTTTTATTTAAAATAAAATGCAATCAAGTACCAATGCAAAAACTTTGCGACATTATTTTCATGTTTATGGCCAGACATTTAGATTTGATTTTAGACATGGATAAATACTTCAGGGAAAACTTTGAGCTGTTTTCTGGCTGTTGGAAAAGAAGAACATGATTTGATGATTTAAATTTTTCCTCACACCTCCTACTTTAGTAGATCTAATAATTTACAATAAAAGTTGGGGCCGTTACAGCTGAGAGGACTTTTATAACGTAATTAATTTCTCCCGGGTTTTGATGTTTATTTTTGCATTTCATTCTGTTCACAAAGCTGAAGAAACTGCCTCCATCTTTGCCTCTACTTAGACACAAACCTCTTTCCTTGGATATACTGTTTAGCCACAATTTATCTCCAAACAGTAAAAGTCGTGACAATTTTAATGTATTGATAGCATATATTAAGACCCCTCCCCCTTCAAATTTTAGACCTAGAAAGATGAAACTTTTGAAGAAAAAGTTTAATTTAGAGATGGTATCCTGAAGAATATTCTGACAAATAATGGGTGGCTGGTGGCATTCCCCAGGGATCTGCTTGTCCTCTGCTCAATCCCCTGACAACTCTCAGCCTGGAGAACAGACTCCCCCCTCGTGCTGGTGCTCTCTCCCAGCCTTGGCTGTGCAACTCCTTGCCTGTCCCAGATGGACGTGGGCAGGTTTCATTGCTCTGTCACCAGCGTGCCAGGACATTTGGAAAAAAGATCAGAACTCTGGCCTGAAGTTTCCAAGCAGGGGCTTAGATTTCATTTCCTATTTTCTGCCTATAGACCGGGCAGAATTGGGACTGGATAGTTAGAGAGGCAGTGCAGGTCATTGTGTAGATGAGATCCTTTTTCCCCAGTCTGTGTCTCCAAGGTCCTGTGTAGCACTGGCAGCTGAGTACAGTCACTACAGTTTATTCCTTAAAAGCTTCAGATGTTGCTTCTAAAATGAACACAGGCTCATGGACAGGAGAATTGTTCTTCCTTTGGGATAGTCTGCACTGTCTTTTGACTCCCACATCCTCCTGCAATGGGAGGTTTTGTCCCTGAGACCTCTTAGCTTCTTGCTGTTGGATACTGTTTTTAAAGAAAATTTAGTTGACTGTAATTGTGTCTGATATATCTGAGGAGGATCTTGCATCTTACAGTTTCAAATGAAAGTTCCTAGACATTTCAAATGAGACTTCAGACAGGTTTGATGGGCTTGGGGCAGGTAAAGTAACTGTGGATAATATACAGAATTGACCACTTAGCCTGAGATTGCGTGGAAAAGGATGTAAATCTTTCTAGTTTGACATATTGCAGGCACATAGAGAAAACTGTCCTGTAACCCACAACTTGCTTCACACCAGTTCTTTTCATGGTCTGAATTTGACTTCAAGCCCACATACATTTCAGAAGAGAACTATATTCTGCATCCCTTAATCACATGACCTGCTGGAAGTTGGCACAGAAACCACAGGAAAGGCTTCATTCCAGAAACTCTGTTGCCAGATGGTCATTATGAGCAGAAGGAAAAGAAGAAAATATTAAATACTGCTCTGCTTTGAAGAGTGGTTTGATAAATGCACTCTAATGTACAGTAATGTTGTCGGTTGTTCTTTCCAAAGTAGTGTCAAGAGGTGGATGTATGTAGTTTATCAGTGTGTCTGTTCCCTGAAATTAATGGAAAGGACAGGTTTAAAGCCATGGATTCTTAAATTTTTATACATTGGATCTCCTTGTATTGTTCTTCTCTGCATAAAACCCATGTACCACTTGCTATTGACCAGTTCACAGGTCCTGCTATTTATCTTGGGTTTTCTCAGATACGTATGTCCCTCCGTGTTTTTCCTGGCATCACAGTTAAGTAGACAGGTCTATAATTGGGATTGCTGGGATAATTCTATAATTGCCTGGTTCCTCTCATCCCCTGCTTTTGAGGAGAGACACTACCTTTGCCCTTTGCCCGTCTGCTGATATCTCACCTGTCCCTCACAAGTTCACTAATGGCCGAGATAACTGGCTCCCCGAGCATCCAAGGATAAAATTCCACGGGGACAGCTGATTAGGAAATATCCCTCCTTCCAGCTTGTTCTATCCCTGCTCAAAATTGAGCTCCTGCTCTGTCCCTGCTGTTGGTTGTGGTCACAGGTGATGCTTTAGAAGAGCAGAAGGTTGAGCACTGAGCACTCCCAGAGACACGTGTGTTCCGCACACGTGTCCTGATCCTCTTTCCTGCACTTTACAAGACTGTGGTCAGAGTGGTTAAACCACCTTTTAGAGGAGCTAAATGAAAATCGTCAGTGAGCAAATGTTGCTGAATCAAACCTTACAAGAACAGTTAAGCTGTTTCTCCCCTTCTCCTGGCGCTCAGCCACTTCCCACCTGGGAGGGAGGGAGGGACAGAGGATGGACCAGGCTCTGCTCAGAGGTGCCCAGCAACGGGACAAGAGGCAACAGGCAGGAATTGATACACAGGAAGTTTCAGCTGAACAGGAGGAAGAATTTTTTCCCTGTGCAGTGACTGAGCACTGGAACAGGTTGTCCAGAGAGGGTGTGGAGAATCTCCCTCATTGAGGTTACTCCAGAACCATCTGGACACAATCCTGTGATCCAGGATGACCCTGCTGGAGCATGAAGGTGGGACCAGATGACCCATCGTGGGCCCTTTCAGCCTGTACCCATCCCGTGGCTCTGTGATACCTGCAGGGTGAAGGAGCTGCGGCGCTTCCCCAGCCCCTTTCTCTTTGCAGGCGTGTGCGGCGCAAGGTTGCCTTCAAGTGAAAGCAGAAAGGTACTGCAGGGAGGGAGGGATGAGGACTGTGGATATCGGGCAAGACTGAAGTAGATCTGTGAGCTGCACACCCAGATGAAACTCTGGCTTTCAGAAGACAAGAGGGTTTTTGAATTAAAAGGACACAGGAACGAAATCCTACCCCAACAATTTGAGGAAAGGTACGTAACTTTGGTAGTTCCGACTAGAAACTGTGGCCTGCACAACCCCCCGATTTTTGATTTTGACTATAAATAAAATTTATAGTCCTTTCCCACTGCTGCACAGAGATCCGAGCTGTGGCTTTGTGGGAAAAGTTGATGTTGCCAAAAGGAGTCGAAGCTCCACAACGTGGTGTTCTCAGCTCTCCTTTGGTTAAACTAATGGGGTTTTTCTTTAGTAGAAATAAGTTTTTATGTGCACTCACGCTGCCTGACACAAAGGGGCAGATTCTCCCTGCAGCGTGCAGAAGGATGAGCTTTGTTCTCTTTCCCAGGAGCACACTGCTGTGCTTTTCTTTTAGTGGTGAATTAAAAAAATCTGATATCTTAGTGATAGGTGATTTTGGTCCTTTTGGGTTATTTCTCTCCTTAGATAAATGCAGCAAACTTGTGAACTAATGACACAAATGGTGGAAGTGTAATTTTCCTGAAAAGAGCTGCCTTAAATTTTATTTTGTTTTACTAAAAATTTTCTTGAAATAATATCTTAACATTTACTTACACTTAATATCTAGTACCCACTGTTTCAGAGCCCACTGGCCATTTGTTGTAGGTTCTAAATTCATATTCTTCCTATTTTAAGTACTTGCACCTCCTCTTATGTTATTCTCAGGGTTATGAGAAGTCTAAGTACTCACAGGAAAAAAGCTGAATCTCTCTCCAGAAGTGAGGAAACTTAACTAAGAGTGTCATCAAGCAAACTGCAAATTTGAAGCAAATACCTCCACATGCTCTGTGTCCTCTCCCCATCCTGATCAAGTCTGATGTTGCTTAAACAGCTGGGAGGTAGAAGAGTATGATGGTCATTGCTGCTGCTGCCCCCCCCATTTTCAGGTACATCCTTTGCTCTCCCTGAGGCTCTAAATCTGCCTGAGCGAGAGTGTGGAAAATCTGGGACTGGGGAAACAACATCTTACGGGTTGTGGAGCTGTATTAGACTTTTTAGGCTCCTGCTGCTGCCTTTTGTGGACAAGTGATGCTCGTTTCCTTCCTGTGCAGGGCAAGTTGATGGCTGACCAAGAGCTGTGCTGGGAGCAATGCTTATGGGAAGGTTCAGGCAGAGAATTTAGCAGATATCCTGGTTTTACCTGAGCGGAAAGCAGCCACCAGCAAGGGAGTTGAGCAGAAGAATTTAACAATAAAATACCGAATCCCATGAACTATTCCCAAGTTCAGTTTAACCCCAGCTTCTGTTGCACTGGGGTTGATCTGGGGTGCCAGAGGTCATAAATTGCCTGATCTAAATCTTTCATCTGTTGCCTGTTTTCGCTCCTAGTTGTAACTTCAGCCCTGAATGCAGGTCCTTCGGGTCCACCTCTCTGTGCCGCTGCCTGTGGAAGGTGTTTTCCTCCCTCTTGCTGAAGATGGTGCTACAGAATAGGGAATTGTGTCTCTGGGAGATGAGTGTGCAGTGGGCATTGCTGTTGGGGGACAGGGCCTTCCCACCAAAGCCTGTCCTTAGGATGCAGGAGCTGCTGGCAGCACTGGGAGGTCCCAGTGTGGGGGGGTGAGGGAGGTCTGGTGAACCTCGACAGTGCTGGGGTGCGCTGAGGGTTGTACCTGCCCGCAGTGATCCTTCCTGCCCAGGAAAAACCAGCTAATGGGTGATCTCCCCAGCTGTGCCTGCATCACAGATAGAGGGAAGTTGAGGCAAAATGGTGGAAATTCCGTCTGCCTTTGCTGTGTGTCTGTGCCTTTTTCTGCATTGTGCACAGGAGTGAAGTTGCAGCTTTGATATGAACCTGGTGGGCTGATCCATAGCCAAGGGATTCAGATCACTGACATTATCATGTTTTAAATCAAGGTATTCATGTTGTGAATCCCAGTCCTGCCCCAGCTTGGTGGGGGTTGTAGTTATTCCCTTGCAGATATCGTGGTTCACATTGTCTGCAGTCAGACTTTCTGGCTGATGTGCTCTGGTGAATTGTGTGGCAGCAGCTTGGGATGTCGCTGTCCCCAGATCCCCACCTTGTGCTCTTGTGAGACAGGACAAGTTGCACATCATGTTCTCCCAAAGGAACTTGGTTCTTCTGGGGGACGAACTGACCTTTGTCCACGGCTTAAGCTGATGCAGCATCTGGAACTCCCACAATGGAAGTGTGTGTCCCATGGTGCTGGTTTTGCTCCAGGAGTGGTGACTGTCAGGGATCTTAAACTGGTCTGCTGTGGTTGACCAGAAGATGTGGGACAGGAGCCCTAAATACAGCCCTTGCACTACATTTGTTCTGGGTTTTGCCACACCTGTACACATTTACTTACAGTTATTCCACTTATCATGTCTTTATTCAGATTCTCAAGAGACTTTTAAGAAAATGATCCATTGCACCTTATTTCTGCTTTTCTTTTTCTATATTTTTTTTTGTTCTGGCAATAATTAGTTTTCTTTTGTGATTTATCTTAAAATTTATCAGGATTGAAATGGGAATTCAGAAAACAAGTTATGAGAAGGAGGTATTATCTAAATTGGACTGTCGTATATCTGAAAAATATAATAAGTATACAAAGGCTTGTTCTGTATGTAACTGATGTATTAAAGTTATTTTTAAGTAGTGAGTGAAATGAGGTATGTTTCCTGGTCAGTGTCTTCAGTTTCAGAACCAGCAGGTTGAATTTCGAAAAACATTTTAACAACTAGAAGAGGAAAATAAAATTTCCTGCTTTTCAATTCATTAACATCTGAATGATAAAATACCTCAATCAAATTGATTGAATACATCAGAATGAACAATTCTGATTGGTTTTTCCACACTTGCAGTAAAAGCTATTTTCATCAAAATCTTATTGAGATTCTTGACATGTTCTTGTCATGGTCTGGGACTTCCACCATTTCAGCAGTTTGAGTTTTATTTAAAACCTTGTCATCACATAATTTGTGCAATTTTTCTCTATAATGCAAAGGATTTCAAGAGATGATGGTATAATTTTTGATTCTATTTCTAATGTCATTTAAAATGTATGTAGGTGAAATGAAATAAAAAAAAAAAAAAGAGTTAATGCACATCTCTACTGAGAGCCCCCACTGGCTGCCCATATATAACCCAGCAGGTAGTTTCAGGCTGACACTGGTTTTGGTGATGGCATTAGCCTTGGTTGGGCAGGATGTCTTATTTTCTACCCTTACCTTCATGGCACAAGGCCCTAAGATTTTTTGTGAGGGGTTTGGACTTTTTACCTCAGATCCCACCAGACTCTGCTTCCAAATACGATCTGGAGGTGTTTCCCCAGAACCCAGAGCTGCAGCTGGTGTTGTGCTGCATGCTTTGAGTAAGTCACTTCTCACTGCTCCTTTCATCCTTTGCTGTGGCTGTCTTCAGCATCACCTCCTTGGTCCGTGGACTCTTGTACCGTGTATTTACCTGGATCTCAGCAGGAATACCAAGACTAATAATCATGTGGCCCAGACCCACCTGCCAAATGCAGCAGGTCTGACAGGTCCAGCTGGCTGAGCACAGGCACAGCAGGTTCCCTTCCAGTGTGTGCAGGGCACAGCTCGGGCACTGTGTGGGGCAGCTGCCCCAGAGCTCCCGCCTGTTGGAAGCTGGGACTGTCAAAAATCTGGAAATTGAATGGGCAGTAAGGGACAGACAGCAAAACCAGAAAATTGGTGGATGGGAGGAGGAATAGCAAGGGAACTGGGGGTAGTGGACTTCCCTTCCTGCTGGTCAGGCACATCCCTTGGCTCTTGAGGAACAGTTTTTAGGGAGCAGAGCAGCCTCTCTTCTGTGCTATGCTGTCTGCACAGGCTTACCGTTATTAGCAGCTCATTAGTGATCAGTGCAGAGGTAATGGTCTCTGGAGTAACTTCTTTACTCTCTGTGCCTTCCACATATTCCTGGTCTCTCCTTACAGAAGATGGACCTCCTCAGGGAAGAGTCGGGTTTTCCTCTTGAAATCCACACACAGTGAGCAATTTCTACCATAACTCCACTCACTTGAAACCCCTGTAAGAGGGAATTGTAGAGCAGCTGAGTTCCCATTTGCTTGCACATCCTTCCATATCTTCCGTGTTCCTTCCCTTTCTGTTCTGACTTACTCTTATATGTTCCTTTTTCGGTTTGCTCTTTTGCTCTCTGTTCCTTCCTCGTTTTTTCTCTCTCTACCCCTTCTCTTCCTTTTTCCCTTGCTGCTGGATATTATGAGCAGTGACAGCAGCTGCTGGGAGCTGGAATCCAGGGAGATAACAGCGCACTGCCATGAGAATCGGTCTGCTCAGCTACAATTAGCCCTGCTGATATCTTTCACCTGGGCAGAGCTTCGTTATCATCGCTACTTCTTGGAAAATGAAGGGCCACAGATACTGATCACAGATAGCATGACTCTGGCATTTCCCTCTGGTTTTCATGTTGCTGGAATCCCTTTTTGGCTCCCTTCTCCCTATGATTAGTCTTGCATCTCCCTCGTTCAGCTGTGCTGCTGTCAGATGGAAAGCAGGCACGGAAGCTTTCCAACACTGCATGGCTGAAACAGAGACCCTGGGTAAATTCACCTGGTGTGACCAACACCACACATCCAGCAATCCTGGATGCTCCTGAAGTTCAAAGCCAGAAATAAAATAATATGTTGGTGTTCCGTGGTTTCTTTATGGTAGGTCATTGCCCTGTCTTTGGAAGCTGTTGAGAAGGGCACAAAGCAGAGCCAGCTGGGCTTGTTCGTGTGGGACTGATCCGCCCGCCCTGCTCCCGCCTGATTGCGCAGTTCCTGACTAGTGATATGGAAATGTTGGCACATGCTCCCACAGTCTTTTCTTCCCACTATGAATGGGCTTTAGCACCTGTTTCTAAAGTCTGGAGACAGTGGGGTTGCCCTTCCTGACATTTGTTTTGGTGGCAATTTCACCTATTTCATTAAAAAAAGACCAACACAGTCACCAAGGCAGCTAATCCAGCTTTGCATCTTCCCTTTCTTCTGGTATTTTTCTTTCTATTGACCTTATAAATACAGCTCTGCAACAGGAATAGCTCTAATTAATTCCTCACCATTCTGGAGCTTGAAAGCATCTGAGCTGCAGTGCAAGCTTAGCAGCAGGGCCACACAGAGCAGAGATGTCCTTCTTACAATGTGTCTTCTTTCTCTCTTGCCTTTAATATCTTAGAGGCACAGTTACTGTTGTGAGAGATCTGTCAGTTGCAGTTAGGTATTAGGTACAGAGATACTGAAATTAATTTCAAGGCCAAGTTAGATGGGTTTCTGAGCAACCTGATCTAGTGGAAGCTGTCCTGGTCTACGGCAGGGAGTTGGAATGAGATGATCCTTAAGGTTCCTCCCAGCTCAAGCCTTTCTGTGGTTCTATGATTTTAAACTAGTTGCACTTGGTCATAATAAAAAGAAGAAACCTAGACTGGGAGGGAATTGATGCCTCACTGACAAAGCCAGTGCTCAGGACAGGTACAGGGAATACTGCTCAGGAATTCTCTCTTTCTGGTTTTGCTGCAGATTTGCTCCACTTGCAGACAGTACTAAGTGGGAATCACCACAGTCCTACGGATGAGAACTGCTATTTCTAGGTCTTTATTTTTCCTTCTCTACCTTTTCCCTGATCTGCTAAGTCCTTTTCTGCCATACTCATAGAAGGATAGTTCAGCTTTATGCTTTTGTGGTGATTTTTGTGGGCTGTCAGATTGCAATCAGATTTTTTTATTTATCCAACGCCAAATAGCAGACTGGGGGCACCAGCCCTCCTGTTACCCTGGTGCAGCACTACCAGTGGCATGGGAGAGTCCCTGTGACCAACCCTGCTGTATTTCTGCTGCAGGAGTAAGCTGTGCTCGTGGGTGTGTGTGTCATCGAGCGTATTAGAGCGGGGGTTGTGTAAGCCTTACGATGGGTGTACTGTGGTGCAGCTATGCCTGGGGCACTGCAGCGGCAGCCAGGGGACAACCTTGGATCTTGCAGTCGCTTCTGCTGGTTCCAGCCCTAAGGACAGACGTGCTCACCACAACAAACGTGCCTCATGTGGGCTGCATGTGGGGGCAGGTCCTGGGGGTCTGCTGGATTGAACCGGCCCCTGCCTTTCATGTAGCCGTCCTTCCAGTGACCTGTGTGTCACTCTGGTATTGCTGGGCACATGCTGTGCCTGTTGCAGATGAGCCACCTCCCCAGGTAAATCCTCCTTCTCCTGCTGATGTTGCTCCAAAGCAATCCCTCACTGGCAGTACCTGGTTTTATGGCCCCTGAAGGATTTTAAGTTTACTCAGTTTTTTTCACCCATCGCATAATTTTCTCATCCTTCAGAGAATTGCAAAGATCAGAGAATACCCTTGTTTTACTTTCAAAGACAAGGATAGGTGTTGCTTTGAGGTATGGAGTTTGTTTTTGACTGTGAAGGTCGGGTTTTCTATCGCAGCCTCTGCCCCCTCTGTCCTGCCTGTGCCTCGTGCTGGTAGAGAACATGATCCTCCTGTGAGCTGCCCACCATCCACTCCAACCCGTAGTCCCAACAGAAGAAAACAGGTGAATCGCCAGAGGAATGTGATCCAATAAATTGCAACATTTGTATGTTTATCTGACCTTCAGTGTTTACAAATTTGGCTGACAGTCTCATGAGAGAGGGTATGACCAACTTATTGGTCAATTGGACCGTAATGGTGTTCCTGCCTCTGGTCAGGCTGGCATTGCTGTAAGAACAGCTTGTTCCAAGCAAGATCCTAAATGAGTCTATGTGCTTAAACAGCATCGTCACATGTTCTCATGTACTGTCTGTGTCCTTTTTTAAACCACCCTTTCAAGTTTTTTATCATCTATGCTATGGCTCAGAATAATTGCTGTATTTTCCCAAATAAATGGTATCATCCTGCTACTGTTTTAACTGAGGAGGTATAGATGGTCTTTTGTCCTTCGAAGAGAGGGCCTGACCTTTTTGCCACGCTGTACTAAAGCCTGTGTGTGTATATGTGACCAGCAGAAGGAAAGGGGAGAGGCTGTTAAGTGTAAGATGGCCAGAATTCAAATAATATGGTATATAAACATCATAAACTTTATTGCAGGTTTTTGAAATCAGCATTCAAGTCTTAGACATATAATTCTTGGATTTTGTGGAAATGTGCTCTGAATTAGCTGCTCTTCCATGGTTTGCAAATGGTCTGTGCTTAGGGAGTGCTGTAAAAAAACCCCGTGCCTCAGATCAGGCATGTCTAAATGTAGGATGTTTGAGAACAGATTATTTTCAGCCTCATCTATTTTCTGATTTTGACAAGACTATCCCTGATAAGCCTATGGAGTTAGGAAAGCTTCAGTGATTCCCAGCTCCAGCAGAAGCCTAATCCTAACGTCCTGCTATTATGAATAAGATATTTTACCAGAGGCTTTGGTGAACACAAGATTGGGCCTTTAATTATTATGCAGGACTCATTCCCAAGTCCTGGATTATTGGCTGTGGCCAGCTTTCACTAGTCCATGTCATGCAGAGAGCCACAAATGCCTCTCTTTTCCCAGGAATCTGCAGATTTATCTGTGGGCTGCTGGGGCTCTTGGGAACCCTTTCTTGCTGCAGAGCAGTTTCAGCTTCCCTGGGCATCCTCTGCCTGCCCCAAGACATCCTGGCTGCTGTAACTACCTCTTTCTGTACAGACTAAAATGCTCCTAATGGGCTTCTGCAGACTCATCCTCAGTTACTTTGGGCCAGCAAGCATAGGTGGTAGATGAGAGTAAACCCCACATAATTCCTGTCATTGCTGTTCTAAAGCATCCTGTGTAGTGAGTTAATGCTGAGTGCCCAGGTAGGCACTATTTTGTGTTCTGTATGGGGCGGCAAAGGACAATGTTTCCTTCTACCAATGGAAACTCCTTTTGGCCAGGGTTCTCTCCTGTGATACATGGATCAGTAGCCCCAAGGTTGGGACTTGCTGACAGCCAGGAGCTACTGCAGTCATAAATAATAATATTTTACAAAAGGCTTCAAGCATGTGCACTGCATCCCTCTGCAAACTGATTTTATAGTGACTTGGTTTCATGTCATTTTAAAAATGCTGAATGTGCATAGTTCCTCTTAATTTTATCTTAAAATAGGACATCTAAATAAGGAGCTCTGTAGGCCTTTCCCAGTCTCTCCTGGCTGTCAGCTTTCACTGAGCTTCCCCACACCTCCCACTGCATTTTTCTCCAGGGTAGGAAGAGACTCTGCAATGTAAGTGGGATTATTCATGGGTGACAAATGTAGCTCAGTGTGACTGTGAGATAGAGAAAAGCAGTTACAAACTGCAGAAAATTTGAGAAATGGAAGTGGGGTTTGGAGAGGGGATTGCGTGCCATAATGACTTGGATAGCAGAGGGCTGATCCTGTGCTGTGTTAAAATGCAGCCTGGTTTTAGCTCTTCTATAAGCTGCTGTTTCCAGTGACACTGGGGAAGCTGGTGCTGCCTGTGCCGCGGGGGCATTTTGTTCTTGTAGTGTGAAAGCCAACTCAGGCTTGGTTTCAACCCTACTGAGGTTCCTGTTGCAGAATCACACGTCAGGGCTGATCTCTGCAGTGTCACTGAGATGCTCAGCAGTGTATCCAGCATGCTGGCTCCAGTGGCACTGCCCCCAGGGCACTCTCATCCAGCAGCATCAGAATATCTTCTACTATATGGAGAACTTCATAGCAGGCTCTCCGAAGATGACTTCTTACTTGAAAAGAATTTCTAAATAAACTACGAGCCTCATTTTTATAAGGGAGGATGGTATTTGCGGAAAAGGTCAAGGCTGTCACAAGCCAGTATCCTCAGAGATAGGAATTCTCAGCCCATGCAGCTTCCCATAATTTGACATGTCTTTCAAGCCTCAAGACCCGTTTCACATTCCTGACCAAGAAAGACATGAGCTTTTGATTTCAAAATCCAATGCCCCACTGGCTGGGATGCTTTTCCCCGAAGAAAATGTACAGGAACAAAAATTGTTAGGATTTCACAAATTACCATATAATTATGCTGCGCCAGGACCTGTCAGTGCTCGGGCTGCAGCACCAGACCTGGGAAAGACCTGATGGCATGAGTGGAACTTCTGCCTCTGGGGAGGTCCAGCCCTTGCATCTCCTCTCCCTGACTCAATTTTGGCTGGTCACAGGACAAGTGACCAGCATGGGTCAGGCTGCCTGGTGTTGCTCAAGGCTGGAAATCTGCTGTACTTGTCACTGGGGGAGCAGACAGCAATCTCTGACTTCAGCAGGTGTGAGAGAAGCCTTTCCTGCGAGAGTCTGTGAGGAGAGCATGGAAACACGAACACAACTAGCAGTGAAAACTGAGTGGGATTTGTGTTTCTGGTGAGATGTCAGGAAATGGCTTTAAAAAGGCACTGCTGAGAGCTTCCCAGCAAGCTTTAACTATTCCCTCACCTGGGAAGATCGCTGTGATGAATTCCTCAGGCGTGACGCAGCAAAGAGCTGCTCTGGAGCTGCCTCAGCTCTCCTGGCAATTCCAGGCGTGGGCTCAGGGAGGAAAGCAAAGGGCAGTACCTGGGAACCTGGGAAGATCAGGCAGAAGTGCTGGCAGTAGCTCTGACTCAGCTCACCGTGTGGGCTGACATATGTAAATCGCCATATACATTTGTAAATGTTTTGGTATGCCTGAGCAAGCCAGTATCTGGAATTAATTTTGTTCTTTTGGGAGGCAAGATAGGGAGCCCATAAAGGAAATAAATCCAAATGTACCACATGTATGAATGCTGGTGGGGTTTGTTCAATTGGTTGAGACCAGAGCGTGGATGTGCATTTGCAGTTTGAATTGTCTGGATTTGGTTTTCCCAGTCTCATTTATAAAGTGACTTGGACCAAATTGAAGTAAGATCACTCCAGTCTCTAAGCAAACTTATACTAAACATACTTTAGTGGGTTGTGCCATGCAGAATCCCTGCTCTGCAGCCTGTTTTAGTGTTTCTTTTTCTCTCAGTGCCTCTGTACTTTTTAATGTCAACACACTGTTACTGACTGTGCTATTTTGTGATACGTGATGCCCTAAGGGGAGCTGAGGGTGATTTCCCTGTCGCTAATGTTTGCCACTTCAGGGAGCAGAATGCAGTCTCACCACTTTAATTAGGAGATGAAAAATTACTTTTTTTGGTTGACATTGCATGGAGGATGGTAGAGGCAGAATGCATCTACCTCAGCTGCATCACAGCCACAGTGTGCATCGGCTCTTGCAAAAAAATACAACGGGCTGGTTAATGCCACCGAGTGTCCAGCACCAGCACAAGCTATTCCTTGGCTGTAGCCTGAGTGGAGGTTGGTCTGGGATCTCATCTCATCAAACTCTTGTCACAGCTCTGCTGGCAAGATGCACTTTCCCGTTGGTGTTTGACGACAGTCCATGACAGGATTTTAAAGAGCTGCTGCACCTACAGGCAAAGAAATGCTACAGGTCCTAGATTGCTGCAAATCACATTTATGCTTGTGCAGCCCATCTCATCCAAAGGCTTCAACTGCATTAGTTATTTTTAAACTCCACAGAAGGAGTGTTAAAAATGTGCTTTTTCATGCAAGCAGCTTTAAAAAAAAATTCAGTGCTTTATGTTCTGAGGTGCTTTCTCATAATTTTCCCATCCCTTTGCTGCCCACACCCCAACACTGTATGAAAATTACTTTGGAGACAACACAAAGGGCTGTTTCTGCAGTTCGCTTTTTTGGTAAACCTTAGGATTTTGCTTTTCTCTTTTGCTGAAACTCCAGTAAGCATTTAAGATTTTAATACCTGATTTGAAAGAGAATTACAGCTCCTGTATGTGCTTGTAACATCCCTCTATGGAACCACTAGCCGGTACTTATTGATATATTATTAATAGCTGACAGTGGAGAGCCAAATGAACTCTGGTTTTAAGGCAAAATCTTGAAGGGGTAACTCTTGCTGTTACTTTGCTGTGAACTGATTCTTTTTTACATTCAGGACGAATCTTATCAGCTATTGCAGCTTTTAGAAAGCGTTGCTGTTGTACTTGTTAATGGGTCTGGCTGAAATCCAGTGCCTGAGGCTTTGGGGGCTGCCAACACCTTGCCCACAGACAGGTGCTGTGGTCAGCCACAGACCCCCTTCCTGCTCCTATGGGATGCACTTATGGAGGCCGAGTTGTGCCTAAAGCCAACCTGGCTGAGCAGAGTGCCAGCTCGACAGGGGCTTCTGTAACCCAAGATCACCAGGGCAGTAAGAAGAAACTCTTAAATACCTACACCCCTCTACTCCTTTCCTAAAGTGAATACTTTAAAGCAGGTGAGGTGGCTCTGACATGCTGCACTGAACCCAATCCATGGGTCCTGTTAAGGGGAAAACCTCCTGAAACTAGCAGAGGCTTTGTCTGAGCTGGAGGAGCTGAGCTTCTGTTCCCTGTGCTTTTCATCCTCTCGTTTATTCCACATCTCCCCTTCACACCAAGCTTCCAGGTCCCAGATAAGCAGCAAGCGAGGTCTCCCTCTCCTGGGGGAGCGACACTCAGGGCCAAGGTCTCTGCCCTGGCTCTCCCTGCTCCACAGAGGAAGGGTTGGCTCTGCCCCCACGTCCTGCCTGGCTGGCACAGGGGACAGACAGTGGGGGATGAACACTTTTACCTCTGCCCCCCTCGGCTGAAGCTCCTGGCTCAGCTTCAGAGGGCTTTTCTTACCACCTTATCACAGCAGCTGAAATTCCAGCTAAACAAAACCCAGTCACAGACTTATTCAAAACATTTATTAGTGTTTAAGGAAAATAATAGTGTGAAAGGTACAGAGCTTTGTCTAAAGCCATATGCATTTTCTTTATTTACAAGCTTATTTGGCTGCAAATTCTACATGAGATAAAACTAGTATGTTTTTCTCCCAGAGATTTGGAATTAAGGACAGTTTGTCTTTTATTTATTTATTTTAGTTTTTTTCTTCTTTTAGTTCAGCACTAAGTTAGGACAGCATTTTCCAGGGTTTACTGCTATCTCTTTCCAGTAGGCGTTTTGCTTCTCGCAGTATTTTCATTCCAGAACAAGGCTCATTCCAGATGCAAAGCATAAAGGAAACATTCATACCTTGGCTTTTAAGCTAAACCTCCTTCATGAACAGCAAGTTCATAAGGAAAGTTAATTAAAGCATCATACAGTATCTAAATGGACTTTTTTTTTTCCTTTTTCATAAAGAATTAAGGCTATGTAGATGTCACAATAAAATAAACCTCGGGTAAAACGCACCCTTATCTGTTAGATATGAAAGAACGTTTAACAATAAATAAATGATTTATGCTGTCAATAACATTATGGAACTGTATAAAACTATATTTATGCAGCTTTAAACATAAAAAAAACATACTAGTGGCATGAATATATACAACACAGGTCATGACATATGTTTAAATTATCATAGCCAGCAGTGTTCTTTTTTAAATGGGGACACTATAATAAATAGAAATGTTAAATATTTACAATAATAGCATATGTGGAATCAGTAGATGAACACATAAAATCTTCACACACAGAGGAAAAAAATGATGACTTATACAAAAAACCTTCCCACCCACAGCTTGTCCCCCCTCCCCCCGATTTTCATTGACTAAACAAGGGGAATATACAATTTTCCCCACAGAACCAATGAATAAAAATAAAACTGTATGCATGCTGAGGTGATATGTTGACTGAGACATTCAAGGATGTAGTCTTTATGTTTGGTTCCCATTGATGAATCAAACCTCTAATGACAGAGGGATCTTATTTTAGTTCAATGCAAGAACATTGCACTGGTACCAAGTTGTTGCTTCTGGTTTGTGTTTCTTCTCCTCTTATTTGCTTTTTTGCTAAAATGCTTTGATTGTCTTTTTGGTTTGAGCTTGTTCTTTGTGGTGGCTCTGTGCCACCAAGGGGGGAAGATGCTTGCAGGAAACCCATGGAGGCACATGCTAGAAACCTTCTCATGGTACCACCAGCAGCCACTTTTGGAGCAAAGGAGGTGGCCAACAGTCAGGCCCAAACCAACCTTCCCAAGCTGCTCCATGGGACAAGCCTGAGTGCCCCAGGGGTGGCAGAACCATCACCAGCCCAGTGGGGCAAACATCACACTCACTGCCACATCACAGTGGTCTTTGCTGCTACAGCATCTGGCCTGATCCCACCTCTTCCCACTTAAGATTTTCATTTGACTTATCACAGAACTCGGCTAAAATCAGGCAGGATCGAGGTCATGTGTTTAAACAAAGACCTGGTGGTAACAGAGACACACCTCTTCAACTTAACTGTCCTCTCTTGCTTCCTACGTAGTTGCTATTAAAAGCAGTGCCTCTAAATTCTACGGGTGGATCCATGCATTAAACCCTGAATACAGCTATTAGGAGCTGTGTTCACTTAGCAGTAAATAAATTCTGAGTTGGAAATTGTAGCCAAATTCCAACACCCTCTACTGCTTATGCAGCTCCTTCCCACCATGCGACAAGACGCACGTTAGTTCACCGGGTACGTTCTGTCTCTGCTGAACTGCCTTCCTGCCCCCACAGCTTTCCTCCCAAACTTTCTAAATAAGAAGGCTCAAATCCCTGGTGTGATTCCCACTTTCTAAGAAAACTCACTTTTTCTCTTGAGGAAGCTGAGAGCTCACCCTTCTGTCCCCGTGGATGCTGTAACCTCCGTTTCCAGTGCAATATCTGGGGATATAGGATTGCAGAGCTGCAACCTGAGAATTACAATTGCATAGGGGGTAGGAGAGATATGGCCAAACACCTTGTTCACACTTGAAACTGCTTAAACACAATAAGTTCTTGACACTCTTCAGCTTGACTAACTTACTCTGTGGAGACCGGTGGTTGTTATCTGCACAACAGTTAAAAAAACCTGTCAATCCCCTCTCCTTATCTTTGGCATTTGGATAAACCATAGCGATAGGCAGGTTAGAGCGGGGCTCCACATCCCAGCAAACCACACCATACTACTGCTAAGGAGGGGCAGATTTCTAATGGGCCTTCAACGCAGCCCTATGGAAGAACTAAACATATGGGGTCCTTTGCTGTCTGAGCCCACACTCACCCCTTCAGGCTTGGGCTGTCCAGAAGGGTGGAAGACCTGTATCACTGGGGGAGCAGACCTAAGCAGAGAATATGCACAGGGTTTCTAGAGGCCCACAATAATACTTTTGGGGGGTCCTCCACACTGTGCAAGTCTTTAACAGTCACATTGCCTTGTCTGGAAGCTGACTACTCACCTTTGATAGGCTGAAGGGACTGGATATGATACTGTGATTAACAAGTGTCAAGTTATGCAGTGGTTCAAAACAAAGAGGGAGCACTTAAACCAGTGTCACCCAGGTGGGAACAATGGCTCAGAAGTTAGTTAAGAGAAAGTGGTGGAGCTCCAGACCGCATGGTTCCTGTGTGAGAGACAGGGCAGCTACTTCGTTAGAGAGCTTCACATAGAGAGCCTTGAGCTCTTGCATTCTCAGCCACAAGCAGAAACCAAATCCCCTTGGAATTCAGCCATCTGCTGTAAGGCTGTGCCCTAGACCTTTGGAGGTGCTAAGCCACAAGCAGCCACATGCAGTCTGGCAGAGCCCTCTTGGAACTGTCTCCCCAGCCAAGGAGACCAAATGAAAAAAACAAAACAAACCCCAAAACCAACCCAACAAGATCCTAAAATTCAGATTATGTCTGTTTATATAAAAGGGGGAAAGAATTTAGTTGGAAACATTTTGCCATGTTTGGTGGCTGCTCGAGTGTGGAGTTTGCTGGATCGATAACCCATTGCCACTGCTCTCCCTTTGCTACTATATACACTGTTGATGAGGTCCACATATATCTTGCAATGCCCTGTGCTTGACCTCTGAATGGGAAATGCTTTGGAATGTCCATAGACGGGAAGATGGAACTCAGGAGGATTCCGGTGGAGGGGGAAGATGTGGGGAAGGGGGAGCTGGTGCCTTTTTTCACCTCCGGATGTCAGAGAAGTCGGACAGTTCATCTGCCCGGTCCACGATCCCCTGTGCCCCTTTGGGACTGTGGCCCCCAGCTTTCACCCGGGTGTGGGCATTCAAGTGGCCCTTGGTACCTCTCTCTCCCTTGGAAGCTCGTGAGCTCTCCCTGTGGTCAGGGTCAGAGTGGGCCAGCATGTCCCCACGGCCAGCACTGCCTTTGGTGGCTTCACTTGGCTTCTTCTCGGCACCCAGGACAGTGTCACCGTGCACAGCCGAGGTGCAGAAGCTCAGGATGGAGCAGAGACTTCCCCAGTTCTGTTCACACTGGGCCTGGACACTTCTTGTTATTGCCTTTTTCACCTCCTCGCCACAGGTGAGTAGGATGTTCACTAGGTCAACATATGGCCTAGAGGTAAAGGAAACAGGGAGAAGAGCATTAAAAAATGAGGGAATCAGGAAAAAAGGGCTACAGCCTCTCTGCCTCACCTTCCCCTGGGCACAGCACAGGTCAGTGGTGTGAGTCCCTGCCATCCACTGACCTGGCAGCCTTGGAGAGCAATTCTGCACCATATTTACTATGCAATATACTATATTCCCATTAGCCATTCCACTGGGAAATGCACATGGTGGCATCCTGTCAAAGCTTCACTGATCTGTCTTGATTGCTTTTCTAATGGACAACTGGAATGTCCACCACAGGAACAGATGAGGTCTCCATGCTTGGCAAATGGAATAACTGCTATCTCTTTCCATACCCTTCCATCTTTATTAGTCAAGACACACAAGGGAAACTTGCTCATGGCCAGAGCCATCACTTTCATCCAGGAGGTTCCTACCTCCAGGGGGATGGCAGGTAGAGAGCATTCATCAATCACCAATCTGCAAGTGGGAGGCACTGCCTCACCTCTATGAAAGCAACAAATACTCAGCTAGGGGTTCTTTCATCATCTCTGAAGCACTGGGTATTGATCTCCACCACAGGCAAGATCCTATCTGAACTTGGGATCTGACTGCACGGAACTCAGACACACAGAAATCCACTTTGCTGGTACTTTTTCTTCATTTCCTTACAGAGCTAACTACAACTTACATTATGTACCTTCACCCAGCCAAACAAGCCACAGCTAAACACCCTTTGTGCTTCCCACCCATCCCTGCGAGTCCCCACAGCCCAAGCACAGGCACTTCGGCTTCCTCAGCCACAGGTCAGCGAGTGCAGCGATTTTAAAATAGTTGTGGTCACAAGTTTTGTGGGTCAATATTGATGTTGTCTATTGACACAACTGCTCAGCTGCTTGCAGGCCCAGAAGGACATGCTTAAAAATCTTCCACGGTAGGAACCATCCACAGCACAAGTGGAAAACTGCTGAGAGTCAGCAGCCATGGCTGTGTGGGGGGTGCACCTTCTGGGCATGCCATCCACCCAGCTCTGGTGGCTGTGGACACCTCTAAAGCTCTTCTCATTAATGAAGTCAGATGAGACAAACAAAACAAACAGATTATGATCAGTGTCTGACACTACCCAACTGCTTAAACTCATTTCAAATTGCTAATCTTGGAGAGCCACCTATTCCTCTACCTCAAAGTATTTCCCATGGTTGGATTGTTTCTGCTGTTAAAAAAAAAAAAAAGTTACTTGGAATGCAGCAGCAACCAATCTGCCAAGGCCTGTCACCACTTCCACCATAGCAAATCAGCCTAACCCCCACCCCACCACAGCTGACTCAGGAGGAGGCGTCACTGCCCCGATCGCGTTCCACAACACTCATCAGGAGAGAACAGTCAGAACAAAACAGTCACGAGAACAAGTCTGAGAGCTGCCACTTGCTTCTCTGCTCCTAGTTTTTGTTTTAAATGTAAAATAGGAGAACAGAGCATGTTGCATACAAAGGGATTCAGAAGAAGGAAATAAAAAAAATTAATTAGTTCTTGAAATTGGGCATAACCTTTACAAAAATCTTTGTAAGAAAAAAGGTCACTGGTACGACTAAAAAGTGGCTCAGCTGCCAAATATTTCAGGTATTCAGAGCCTGCCAGAGCCCTGCGGATTAATACTGGCCCATTTCTCCTTCCTTGTTTTACTTTCTGCATTTCAGCTGGCCTGACCATAGTACCTGAACTGAGCACAAGGCTGCAAGTCAGCAGACATGATTTATTTCCAGCTCTGCCACACTTGGCTATTGATCTTGAACAAGTTCCTTAGTTCAAGAGCTTCAGAGAAGGCCTCTAAATTTAGGGGAGGGGAGGAGGCTGGCTGGTTCTATTTGGGGAGTCCCACATAGGAGAGCTGAGCTTCGACTCTGTGAGATGCTGAAGTGTAGGATGCGCTAAACGAGATCATGCAAATTATAGGTGTTCATTGAATGACCCGTCTCTTCTTCAACCAACAACCCCCCAGTTAAGCTCCCCAAAATAAGCAGCTGCCTTTGCACATTCCTGCTTTAGCCTGTTCATAAAATAAGGATAACTTACTTCTCTCTGGACAGGCTTCTGGCTCTTTTCATCCCCAAATGATGGGGGAGTTAATTGATGCCAAGTACCCAATTTATGATCTGCTAACACAGCCCAGGCAGCGCCCAGAGAGGTGCTGCTCTGCAGGACAGAGCCCTGTCTTCCTTCTCTCCCAGCCCATCGCCCTGGGCACAGCAGCCCCGGCCAGGCTCTGCCACCAGCCATGCCTTTGATCCCAGCCTCAGGAATGTCCATGGAAAGGGCCTTGCTTTCAGGCCACCATGTTCAGCTTGTACAAACCACAGCATATGATTTATGCACGTAAACTGGCATCGAAGCATCTCTCTGCAACTGCGGCTTCAGTATTGGGAGGTGGTTTTCAACAGAAAGTAAGGGAATCAGAGCACAGCTCCTTTGGATATTGGCAAAAATGCAAGGCTAGAATTCCAAAAGAAATGATTCTGTAAAAATCTGGCTGTCATGACTCCTGGGATTTGGAGTTTCTGTGCTAATATCAAGGCACGGAGGTGTGGTAGGATATGCTCTAAGGTTGAGCCTGATGCCAGGCTATGGCTCAGCCTTCTTGCTTAGGAAAGAGACATTCACCTGCAAGAAAAACAGGCTCTAATTTTTGCATTTGTGCACAAAGAGTCAGTACAAACAGCTTGTGCCTGGTTTGTTGCTGTCATGTAGCAGCTTTGATCAATTCCAAATAGGATTCATGCCTACCATTCCTTGGAGGACAATTGGTGTTCCCAGTCAGAGGAATGAAGTCCTCAAAATCTGATTTGCACCTTCATTTTGTACATCTCCATGTTTTATTAAAAAGCATCTGAGACTAATAAAGAGTAAGATGAATGGGAGAATACCTGGGGGACTGCAGCTCTTTCAGTGACAATTAACTACAAGACATTTGAAACTATGTATTTAAAGAAGAAATTATCATCTTGCTGACAACTTTGCATAAATCTTCTTCCCCCTTCTCTAGCTGTCACCTTTAATAGGACACTAGGGTCAAGAATGATGCCTTTGAGCTCAGGAAACACAGAGACACTATGAGATACTTCTGGAAACGGCAGGTACCAACAGTGTATTTGCCAAAGGACCAAGGGGACAAGCAGATCCAACTTCAACCCATTTCATTTCCTTCCACTGTCACATCTAACCCTTTTTACACAAACTATCCTCCAAGGGCCCCTGCAAAGAAAGCATTACCTTGGTCTTATACATGGGAAAGCAAGAGGTGCTCAAGGCCATAAGGAGGTGAAACACCCCATTGGCATCATCGTGCTCCTGGAAGGAGCTCCCACGCTCTGACTGCACCAGCACAGAGGCACTTACTCATGCTGCAGCAGGTCTTTGAAGTGAATCATCTCCACAATGACCTGGACGTTCTCCTTGGCAGCAGAGCAGAGGTCATGCTTCAGGTAGCACTCCCGCTGTAACTGGAACACCATCTCTTTAATGGCAGGGCACTTACGGCTGATGCAGCTGAATTTATGCCTCAAGGCATGAGCCTTACACTTCAGAGCGTCTTTAATGAAGGATTTTCCCTGAGAAGAAAAGAAATGGAGTAGGTCTGTATTTTTGTCCATTAAGCACAGCAGCTGATTTATGCCCAGCCAGCTGCTCCTCTGCAGGACAATGTCAAGGGTTATTACAGTGCTAAGGGTATCGCTTAATAGCTTTTCACTCTCTTCTCTTTGTTTCTCTGCCCTTAAAGTCCATGCCAAGTTACCAGTTACTTTGCTATCCCAGTAGACCTGAAACACCCTCAGCCACGCTCGGGCTTCCTCACTGGTACTTTGAGGTTTCCTCTGCCCAAATAGCTGAATGACCAATGAGAGAGAGAGCAAAAGTAAGCACTTGAAAATAATTCAGTGCTGGAGTTACTGGATTAATTTGCTTCCAGGATGGCAGAACAGCAGGTTCACACTAAGGGCAGTGCATCCTGCCATGGCTAAGGTCCTGAGGACCACAAGCAGATACCCCATTCAGTAACTGCAAATATAGTTTTCTTCATTTTAAAATTAGTTCACTACTCACAGACATGTATGCATGATCCATATGCACCTGCCCCATTCTCCAGCTGACAGTATTTTCTCTACTACCACTTGCTCAGAGAGGCACTCAAATCAGCACTAGTAATAATTGCCCAGTGTATTTATGTCTGCTGCAAGAAATTCAAGTCAGATAAAGAAAATCAAATCAAGAAACTAAACATGGAAGGTGAAGGAAAGCTGCTTTAGCAGCACCTCTTTAACCACCATTTGTGATGCCTTAATTCACTTACTTAGGGGACACCAAATCCATCCCTTCCTTTCCTCTTTGCCATCTGCCACTCTGCTCTGCTCAGATTCCCTCCACTTTGCTGAGCAATAGGCCCATGGAAACCTCCTGCAGTGCCTCCACCTCCTCATCAGCTTCAAATTATTTTACACAGGTGCTTAATGAGGACCAAATCCTTGTTCCCCTTTACCCCAACAGTACACTGGCACAGCTCCACTAAGTAAGATTCATCCAAACCAGCAAGTAGACCTTGTCCCAAATTGTTTCAAGCCAGGTGTGTTTCTTGCTGATCAAAGAGCTGCTTCAGTCATCATCCCTTTCTATTCCCCATACCAAAAGCACTTACTTGCCCTTCCCTTCAGAAGGGAACAAACATGCACAGCACAGTAGGCAAATAAGGATGACAAAGAATTCTTATATAAACCAAACCTGACATCAATTCTCAGATTTCAGAGCAGAGAACAGAAAATGGCCAGTGTTAGTCTTGTCATTTAATGAATCCTGAAATAACTGTAGATAATACAGAGAGGAGCTGTGAAAAACCATGTCATAGCAGAGGGTACAACCACCTCCACGTTAAATAAAGCTCCAGGGGTTTAAGTATTCTGCATTGCAATGGAGACAGCCTGGATGTGAAACAGGCTGTATTTGATGAGCAGTATCTGGGGATCAGGCATCAGTGGCTGCACTCAGCCTTCATAGGCACTTTTCCCTCCCCTCCCAACAGGACTTCTTTGCTCTGCTCTGTGCACTGACAGAATATTGTGCAAAAAGAAATGAGTGTTTTCTGGAAGCCACTTGGAAATTGAGTTGAAGGCTTTCAGATACCCACAAAAGCAGCAATTCCCACTTTAATGGCTAGCCAGACTCATTGTACATCCTTGAGCAGTTGAGCCTAAAACTCCAGCACTTCAGAAGTGCTTCCTACTGGGTGGTCCCACCATCCCACATGGAACAGGCTGGATACTGAAGACAGCTCTACTTTGTACCATGCTTTTAACAGTGCCATGTAGCTGGTGCTTTTAGTCAAGTTATACTGTAAACTGCCTGGTCAAGGCAAATGCTGCTGGCCCGTCGGAATGTTCCCTTCTCTCCACACTGAGATGGGAGAGTAGGTTTACAAGACGTAATAACAGGATGTCTCAATGATGCATAAATGGTCTGGGGAGAAAATGAAGGAGACAAACTTAATACCACATACCATCTAAGTAACGTATTTTAATGTCAGTGCTTGAACTAAAGGCTTATTTGAGCAGAACAGCTTAGGAGGTTGCCTGGACTGCTTGTGTGCTAGTCTTGAGAGTCAGCTTTAGTAGTTGCACCTTGGGAAACATTGTGATAAGTCTAAATGAACTGGGAGCCCAAACTGTGTTTCAGAATCAGCTTTGAACAAACATGGTGTAGAAGCTTAAGCTACTCAGTGTTTCTTAAAACCATGTTTGGCTACATTAGTGCTCTGCTGCAGTTATCCTGGGTACAGTAGGTGGAAGGGATCCAGGGAGCTGTAGCTAGAGATAGCCTGTCTCCTGGGACAGGTTGCACACCACTGTTTTATTACCGTCCTGAGGTCTTCATTCTGGAGCTATCAACAGAAAAATTCTCACTGGATTAGTAAATTATGGCAGAAGTAGACTTGCTCTGTAATGATAATCTTTTGTTTTTGCAAAGATGCATTAAGGAAATAAAATACAGGCTTGTGTCTGTTAGAAGCAAGCAGATATGTAGGACATTTCACCATTTTACCTGGGCATCGAATTTTCCAGCGTTGTGCAGGAATGTCATGCAGATCTCGTGTAAGCCTCGGATCTCACAAGAATTGTTTTCAAAGCACTCAAACACTCCACATCCCACATCGCCAGCATTTACCAGGCAGTGCTGGATTTCAGCTAAAACAAGGATTAGTTAGAGTTAATTGGAAGAACTGTTCCTAGAAACTGGTGGTGGGTAGGGGAAAGGGAGTTATTTTGCGACCAACATGAGTTTGGAAGAAAAACCTGTGACAACAGTTAATTGTACCCACAGTGTGCCCACTTTTTGTGGAAATTAGGCCAAAAACTTGGGTGTATTATGCTATGAAAGTGATATCCAAGAAGCAAATGCCAAATCCACTGTGCTTACGTCAAGCTATTTCACTTGAGAAGTGTCTAACGCTCTTGCATTCCTCAGGAGCAAAGGATGGGCATGATTTTTACTGTCTGACTTGTGCATAACCCCCCATCAACTTTAAGTGCCAAAATGAGAAGCCCTGAACCCAGCCAGCCAAAACTTTTAAATTCTTGGTATTTTGAGCTTGTTTCTGGACATTTAACACCATGTTTTTTACAGACTACTGGGTTTTGTTTGTCAGGATATCTATCAAGTTAATGGCAAAATTCCCACTGATACTTCAAGTCCTTTGCACTGAGTGTTGTATGAAACTGCAACTGCATGCTCATCTATGCAGAAATCAAAGGAAAATCTATATATTTATATACACAGCAAATAAAATAAATGAACTGGAGCTAGTAGTTAAATATGTGCTTATTTTGCCCCATCAGATGTTATGTAATACTGTAAAAATGCTGTCTAATACTCACTTACCACCCCCACCCCCACCAAAACGCAATATAAACCCAAAAATCTAATTCTTAACACGACAGCTTCTGGTACTTTTAAAGAAATGGATGTAGTAGTTCTGCCAGAGGAAAGGCCGTTGCTGAAAAAGCCTGGGGATAAAGTTAAACAGGGCCAGCTTTTAGACCAGAACTGAGGATGCTAAGAATTCCTGTACTCTGTGCCCTGTGGTACCTTTAATTAAACTTCGCCCTTGGGAGCCAGCCTAATCCCCCTCGAACCGCAGCGTGTTTCAGCCATCCCCAGCCTCCCCCTCTGCCATGCGGTCCATTTGCAAGTCTTTACAGCAACTTTCGGTCTAATTTCAACCCGCTGCAAGGCAGAGAGAGGAGCCGCGGATGCAAATGCGGAGCCTGCCGGAGTTCACACGACCCGCCCCCCCCCTCCCCGCCAGCTCAAAACCGAATCACCGCCGCTCTAATTTATTTTTCTTTTCCTTCTACTGGACCCGAAGCGCATCTGGGGGTGGCACAGGGGGAGCCCCGGGGTGGGCTCCGGGGATTGTCTGAGCCACGGGCGAAAAGCTGCGCAAACACAGCCGCAGCCGGGGAGGGCGAAAGGGGCACTGGAGCCCTTTGTGGAGCGCGGGGCCGGGCGCTTGCGGGGCCGGGAGCGCGGCTCTGCTGCTTGTGTTGGCATCCGGATGCAAACCCTTCGCCGGATCACATGTCCTGGCTCCAGCGTGCTGAGAACTGCACAGTGCCGTGATTCACATGTGGCAGTCCCTAATGGGCATTCGTGCATTCCTGCTCGTGTGTGTTTAAACACGTCTCGCAGCACTGAGAGNTGGGGGGAAGGGAAGTGTCTGGATCCCGCGCTCTCTCTCTTTGCACGGCTGGGAAGCGATCCAGCGAAGTGCACGCCTCAGCTCTCTTTTTCGAGGCAGATAATACCCGGGGGAGAGAGCGCGGGGGGCGGGAGAGGAGGAGAGGAACCCCCGGCCCGTTGCATCATTGCACGGCTCCCTACGGAGGAGGCAAAGCTCCAGTCACTCCAGCCGCTTCCCGGCCCTCCCGAGCCCTCGGACCGGTTTCAAACGCTGCGCCGAGAAACTTTCTCCTCCCCGGCCCAGCATCTCCGCGGGGCTCGGGCCGCCCCGGGGCCGCGGCTGTGCTCGGGCAACACGTGCTTGGCAGAGCCGGGCTTTAAAGGTAATTAGGAGCGAGCTCTGACTTCCTCTGGTGATTTACGCCTGCCACTCGCACACCGAAATAAAACGCCTGTCATAACTGGACGCGGCTGCAGCAGCGAGGGGAGGGGGCCGCGCACACCCGCCGGGTGCCCCCCGCCGTACCTGTGTTCTGCAGGGACAGGCGCCCCTTCTGCTGCGGGGTCCTGTCCTGCGGCCCCTCCGGAGGGTGCGTGGCCTCAGTGCCCGCGGCCGTCCGGGCGCTGGCCAGCACCAGGGCCANGCCGCCCGCCCCCCGCCCCACCCGCACCGCGCCGCGGGGGTGGGAGCGCGGGGGTCACTGGCCGCACCCGGCGGGGTGGGGGGAGGAATTAACACACACACACACAAAAAATGGATTTTGACAAGGGCGCTGCTTGGGAGGGAGGCGAGAGCGAGCGGCCGGTCTCCCGCAGCGAACTTTGGGGCGCTCCGGCCGCTGCCCTTGTGTTGGGAGCAGCGGGGGTGTCCGTGCTCGGAGCCGGCTGCCAGAGCGGCACTGCCTCCTCATGGCAAGACTTCATTTGAAAGAAATCAAAAAAAAAAAAAAATAAAAAGGAAAAACCCCTCTCCGAAGCAGCGATCGCAATGACTTCTTGGAAATCCTCCATTCTATCATTTCTCCCCTGCCCCGGGATTTTCAGCCCTGCTCCGAGATGATCTGGGCCAAACCATCACTTGAGGGGGAAAGTGGTACCTAGGTGCGGAGCCGGATGGGTGAGCGGGGACGGGCGCTGTTTTCCCGAGGGGAGAAACCCAACCCTCCCCTCCCCCCAGGGGAGAGCATCACCCTTTCAATCCTCCCCGGGGCAACACGCGTCCAGCTCTGCCTTTTGTCCGGTAGCTGGGGCGGGGTGGGGGGACGGGACGACACACCACGACGTAGGAAAATCCGTAGCAGGTGATGAGAAGTGCCGCGCTGGCGGGGCCGGGGGCGTGCGTGTCTCCCCTTGCCCTGCCGTAATGCACATCAGATGTTTCATCAGACCCCGCAGGCCCCATGCGGTCCTGNAGCAGCCCCCGAGCCCCCGGCAGTGCCGTGCCGAGCTGTGCCGTGCCGGGGGCGGGGGTCCCGCCGGGGGGGGCGCAGCCAGGAATGTCTCCAGCTGCTGCTACCGCCCGCTCCCTCACAGCTGTCAAAATGCACTTGAGGAAATCCACTCACACCTCCCCGAGCAAGGGTCTCCTGGGCGGGACGTGACACCGCGCCGCAGGACCATGGCTCCACAGCTACGCAGCAGCAGGCACGTCCTGACACCCCCTCACAGCCCCCAGACCGCTGGCCTGGGCCTTCCCTGCGTTTGTCTCAGGCCAGGGGGCTTGTGCGCTGAGCCTCAGCTGCGCAAAGTTTTAGTTTTATTTTTATCTCTCGGTAGGGTTTGACATCGAAACATCTTTTTGGGATTGAAATTCTTAACGGCGGTGCCAAGCTCGTGTGGAAATTCCCTTTTATCAACGTGCTGCTGCCTTCGGAACTGCAGCTTTCCTCTAAGGAACTGGCTGTGCCAGTGCGGATGTCTGCAAAGCCCCTGTGCCCCTGGGATGGGCTCTGCCCTTTTTGACAACAGGGCTATTAAAGGAATAGGTTTTTCTTCTTCATTTATACCTCACCCGGAGTGCCTGCTGGCCCTTCTTTTGTCCTTGTTATCTTACTATTTATACTGCTAAAGAGTTTTGCAATTTAATTGCCTTTGCTAGGTCTAACTTAGCTTGACTTTAACAATTCTCATCTCCAGTGTTCAAAGACCAGGGACTGAACGAACTCAGGGGCAGAACAGAAGGAGTGCAGGCAGGAGAGTTTAAGGGATAACAGTTTTCCTTTGTTGGAAGAGGTAACAGCCAATGCACTGTTCCTAACCAGCAAGTTTGTATTATACATATAGTGTATTTTTTCTCTGATACCTCACAAATAATGCTTTCTGTTAATGGCTTTTCCTTGTTGCTTTAGGTCTGATGCCCTCCTGCAGCCCTCAGGGTTGCAGGAGGGCATCCACCTTTCTGCCTCTTTTTAGAGTTATAATTTTTGGATGGGGTTTGCCCTTTTGACTTAAAGAGATTCTGTGCATCCTCCATGTGCCAGACCACAAGTCCCTCGCTGTGGTTGACTTCTCTAGTCAGGTCTCACAGTTTCTCAGAATGTGTCCTTTGAAACACACAGCCCTGGCTGCCCTAGTGTGGCTTATCCTCCCCTTTTGCCTATATTGTATTAATTGCTCCAATCAAGGTTATTTTAACATCTTTTCTTTACCAAAACCATGCCTGAAATAGCCCCCACTCTCGTCACTTTGGAGAAGAAATCTGCTGGCTGTCATCACGTTGAGCATTTCCATCTCCTCCTGCTCAGCACACATAGCTGGGCGGTGTGTGGCACCCAGAGCTGTAGATTTTTCCCTGCTTTTCTCCTTTGAGGTCACTTGTCAGGGTGCTCCTGGGGTTAGATCTGGTCCCTCTCACCCCTTCCTTAGCAAGGCAGGAAGCTGTGCCTGTGTTTTAGAGGTGAGTGCTGTCAGGGAAAACACGCATGATCCACAAGTCATGCTCTAGCAAATCCGGTGTTTTTTGGAGCATGGTGTAACTTGCTACCTGGCAGTGTGATCGACTGCCGAGGTAATTTTATAGACATTACCAATTCCAGTGATTTAGGGCCTGGTTTCCAGGAGACTTGGGATGCCTGAGTCCCGAGGCACTGAGGCACTGGTTCTATAGCTTTGCTCCAGCGCTGGGAGCTTGCATGGACACAGGCACTTGATTGCAGGATGGTGTCTGGTTGCGAGGCTTTTGATGATGTGTTTGAGCAGTAACAATTTGGAGACCATCACAACTCCTTCCAGCAATTTTAAACCCCTGTTGTCTTTCAGGAATACATTCTGAGTTCCCTTTAGCTTACATACATAGGTTTTACTTTTTAAGAGTGTTTCATAGGTTGGTTAAAGCTTCATATGATCAAGCAGTGGCACGAGCATTTTGCAAGTGCCTTTAAATGGGAAGCATTTAATTGTTTGGCGTCTTCAGGGAGATGAGCTGCCTTCATGACTATTAACAGGGCTGTGTCCCTGCAAGGCTGTTGCAGGTAGGTGAAGGCTGAGGAATGCTGTGCAAGAGGCTTCAGCACACAGGAGAGAGTGAGCACACCCAGTTATGAAGGACGGGGAGGCTGATGACTTCAAAAGGGACGAGGATGCTCTGAGGAAGGTGTGCAAAGATCTGGATTCAGAGTTTTCTCTCTGTGACTAAACATATTTCACAGTAGAGCTGGAGTAAGCTGTGCTGTGCAGCCCCAGCAGTGCAGTGGGATTTCATCAGACTTGAGAAAATGAGCAAGACAGGGGAATTTATTGTTGCCTCTTCTCCTGGGTAATTTCCCCACCTCGGGGCTTAGTGCAAGGTGCTGACTTGCAAATGACACATCATTACGAAGCCAGCCCAGAGCTGCAAAGCCTTGCTGGGAAAGTGGTCAGGAGAGTGGAGGAAGCTGCCTCTTGGACCTGGTTTCTTCTGCTGTGGGACCTGCTCTGGGAACATGTTGATTTAATTCCCACAAGTTGATTCTCGGATGGTGCGAATAAAGCTGCTGACAGTGACTGAAATGGGATTCGACACTGGAGAACCTGTTAGGCTCAGTAAATGTAGGTCTGTTGGGAAGCTTCAAAGGGTTGTATTTTAAGCCACTTTTCCCCTCTCATCATAGATTTAGTATTTTTGAATCTCTGGTAACTAGTTTTTATGATGAACGAGCAGAAGTTGACAATAAAGTCACAGAGAATGAAATGCAAGAAAAGTCAGAGCTGATTATATTAAAAATTATACAACCATTTTTTTCCTGATTTGCTGTATAAAAATCAGGTATTTAAGAAATGGTCTCCATGAGTTATACAGCAGGCTTAAAGGTGGTCTGGCTTCTTTGATTAAATATAAACTATTTGAAAGATTTATAAGATTCAGAAATGCTGCCGAATATTTTAGTATTTAGAGCAGCAGGAAACCACTCTGAGATATTTTTAAAACAGGTATTTACTCAAGTAATTGGTTACTTTTAATGTGGAATAAGAAAACCTGGTGCAGCTATGTTGGACTTGACATAAAAGACAGGTATGTAATTTGTGAGCAAAACAGGGCGGAATGTACACATTGTACCTGGGGAGGTATTTTGAGAAAGACAACTCCTTGAGACAAAAAGCCAAAACAACTGACACACTAGGTTGCATACCAGAATTGCTTATTCCTCAGTTAATCAGCTGTGTAATGAGTGTCTAGAAACAATCCCTTCTGCCCAGGTACTTTAGGTTTCAGACTTCGTAGGCTTTGTGGCCATCATAAAATGGATTACATGGAAGTTGGACAAAAAACACATGTTTCTGAGAACGTTTTGGTTCAAATAATAAAAAAAAGGGGCAATGTTGGTGCCAACAATTTACTGCAGAATATCTGAACCAGATGCCGTTAAGCTATAATTCCAAACAATTTGCCAGAATTATGTATTTATTTTATTCTTTAAGTCAAGCTGAAGTTATGTATGTTTTTTTATTACTTGTGGATATAAACAAAAATATGATGTGATTATAAGTGTAATATAAGGCAGATAATGCCCAGGAGTTGGGAATTCTGTGACTGCTGCACTACCTAAAGAAAAATGGAAGTTCTGTTGCTAATTGTGTGTGACAAGGTCATCAAAACCGGGCTGCTGAAATTGAGACATATCATACTGCAGTTTGCTTAGTCATCAGGTAAGAGCTTTGGCTAAAAGCATCTATTTTCTCCCCTTTTCTCAGAGTAATACATTTTTTCCTCCCTTGGGAGAATGGACAAGACATCTGCAAGACATGGAGAGTTACATTCTTAGCAAAAATAGTACATGGAAGGGACTCTTGTTAGGAGATACTCGTAGGCAATCTCCAACTTGCTGATTTTTATCCAGATGAGCTGCTCTCTGATGGTTGGAATGACAGACATCAAAATTAACATTTTGAAAGTAGAGAGTGAGTTTTAGCAGGAGTTTTTATGACATTACATGTCATTCAGGTTATAAAGACTTCTAGCTGGCACTCCCACAAGCTGAAACAATCTTTACCTACAGTCAAGAGGCTCTTAGAAAACCTCAAATAATTTCCTTGTGTGAAGTGGCTACCTCAGTCAGCTGCAGCTTGACACAAAGAAGTGCTGAACATCCTGTTATACCCATATTCCCAAGTCGACTCCAAATCAGCAGGAAGAAAAATACATAAGAAACTAGTGAAAAGAATTTCAAGGAAGAAGCTGTGATTCAGAGAATTGTTCAGCGAAGTCACCAAAGTGGAATCCCCCTGAGTGCAATAAAGAAAAGAAGAATCTGCAAAAGATTTGCAGTGGAGTCTCTGGTTTCATCCATACAACGGCCTGCTGGGACACAGCAAGCTCCATCTCCCAACCCAGGGCTGCAGTGTTGGATCCTGCTCAGAGGAGCATGGAAACTCACCACAGCTCTTCTGCAGAACTCATGTTTGATTTTGGGAAAGAACATACTTTCATAGAGAGCAAAAAAGAGTTCTCTGGGTGCCCCATCGGAAGATCATGTGGTACATAAAGCATGTTGGTTTGTGTTTCAAGGTTAACGTGTTCCACTATGGGCAGGGTCGAAACCCAGAGGTCAACTGGGTTCTACTTGTAGCATAAAGTGATTTTAAGTTTTTGAACCCACCGGATCCTGAAGCAGTAGCTACAGGAGACGTGAGAATTACCACTACTACAGAATGCCAAAGTCCAATGCGAATAATTCAATTAAGTATCACAGCTGACATATTTATCAGACACACCCAGCTTATGTGTGTTTACGATGCAGCTCTGTGAGGCAGAAGTTAAGATGGGTGAGATTTGCTAGTCCAAAGGTGTCCTTCTCCTTTGCAGTGCCAGATTCTTCCAGTGTTCTGATTCCTTCGTTCCTCCTCCGCCTTACCTCCTGAAGGAGCCACGAGTGATACTTGCAGTTCAAGAGGATGTTGACAACATATTTTTTGCTGTGGAAAAAAACTATCTTGGCATTCCTGGCCTTCCAATTCATACTAACCCTACCAGATTGTGACCAGACCAAAAGAAAATTGCTACAGCCCATTGTGCCAGGACTATCAGAAACCCAGGTCAGGTAACGGGACTGTAATTCCATGGGGCTCGCCAAGAAGGAAACATGCCAATGTAATTACAGTGGTAATTATAGCACCGTAGTCACCGCCCACACAGCACGACTCTGCAGAGTACAGTGGTTCCACAATCAGAGTCCAAGCAATGTAATGCTCTGAAATTGCCCTACCTGCCAGTCCTGTTGGATTGACCTGGGATTGACAGCGGATCTGCCTCTCCTGGGAATGGTTGGGTAGATGCCAGGAAACATTGACCAAATGGGGGTTTGCCTGCCTCTCCTATACTTTTCCCCCACTGATTCACTTCAGCCAACAGCTGATGCCGAAATTAAGGGTCAGGTTTTGTGTTCAAGTTGAACCCAATAAATTCAATGCAATTTTGGGGAGCAGATAAGAGCAGCGAGACAGAAAAGCATCTGCAGTTCTGTCTTGGGCTCTCATTGACCTTTCATAACCACATTTCACTTTGTACGTGTAGATGGTTTTCCTGCTACTTTGGGAATTCTCAGTCAGATCAGACAAGAACTAACCCATAGGTCCAACTGCTCCCATGATCTAAATGCAACTGCTTGGTGGGACCTATTTTTTCACTTGTATGGGGTCTAGGTAGATGCTCTGCCACACAGCACAGCCTGAAAACCATTTTAGTTTAGTGATACTTGCGTCCATGACCTATATGGTGCAGTTTATGGGTTTGTATTCTTCCTGTGGAATAATGAGTACTGTGAGTTGAAATTCACATTAAAAAAACCCACACACTTTTCATTAAATACTTAATTGTCAAGCCCAGACAGCTGAGACTAAAAAGAATTCCCAAACCTTAACAGTTATGAGTTGGACTTGCAGACAGTGTGTAGAAAAACCCAGGCTCAACGTAGTGATCAGTGTCATGGAGTTGTGGTCCTGCTTCAGCTGCCAGTACGGAATCAGGCAACTTAAGACACAAATTAAGGTCCTGTTGCTGTCATGGAACCTACTAATCCACTGGGAGCACTTGAATGCAGGAACCTTCCTGAGCCATGCTTTTTACAGGGCTAGTGCTGACATCTATTTTCAAATTAAGCTTTAGTTTTTATTCACCACCCTGTAACTTGCAGTAACTTGCCACTATGATGTACATGTTACTGCATCACCTGTATCTGTATTTATTCTGCGTGCCATTTAGTGTGTATTTATTATGATTAGTGGAGATTAGATTGTGCTTGTGGTGGAAGCCTTTTATTTTGCAGTCTGTGGTGGTGAGACCTCTGTCCTGGTGTTTATACCTTGCCACGTGCTGCTCCAGGGACATTGTGCACACCATATCCACAAGTGTTCCCGCCTGCTTTCAGCAGGATCTGATGCCAATGAAAACACATTCTTTGAAGAGATAGGTAATTACTTAAGACTTTGTCTAATGTTATAGCAGGACCAATAGACTATTTGAACCAGTTTACTATTCATAATAATACATGGTTCAGAGCTGACTAAAAGGCTATAATTCTTTTGAAGGCTTCCACTGACATAATAAACCACTAGTGCTCAGCTAGTCAGCAGAAAGTTAAGACTGGATTATAGCTGGGCTCATCAGCATGGGACTGTACGTGGTAGTTTCTCATGTCTGCAAAGGGATTATTTCAGAAGCTTGTTGGTTTTTTTCGTCCTTATTCAAAATTACTCTATAACCCAAAATGGAAGAATTACTTGATGCTGTTCTATATGAGAAAAACCCTCGGAGATAATATTTGCTGTCGTCTCTGTCAGAGTGAGATTAGATTTTAATCTGGAAGTGTGTCCATAAGTGCAATTCAATTCTTTTACCTTTTAAATAAGCTGTGGTGCTGCAGTACTGTACAACTCTAGCTACATGTCAGACTTCTGCGGGGATGTTTCCTCATGCACTCATTCTCCCACTTCTTTAAATGTTTTGCTCTTCTATGGACCTAGGCTGGACCCCATTCTTACTGAAATATATTCTATATATGGTTTTGGTGGGTCCTTTCCTGGGGCTATTTCAGCTACACCCTTTTTCATAACCAGCATTGGGTTCCATGTGCCAAATATGCTTTGATTTTTGGTTGATGTCATATTGCTTTTAGAAGTAGCTGGGGACCATTTCAAAACAGAGATCTGTTTATATAAATATTTATATGTGATTTTTTGATAGCCTCAGGAAACCAAGTCAATGACTGAGGAATAAATAGGCATGGAAAAAATCATGAGTGTATTGTTTATGAATATAGTCAGATGATAATAACAAGCAGAACGAATCCATTGGAGAGGCAAAATTGACATGATGGATGCTAGCTCTAATACCATGTACTGAACTTTCAGTACATCTTGTTTCAGATTTCATATTTCTTGAAAATCCACAGGAATAAATTAGTGTGTGGGTAAGAGGTTCAGACAGAGCTGACTTGAGGCTGGAATGTGCAGAACAAGACCACAGACAGTGTGTCCATGGTCTTCTGCTGCCTTCTGGGACTCCTCTCCTCCTGTTCAAATCTCTATGTTAAGTCAAGTGTCTATTCTGACAACTGATGGCACTTTGGCTGAGGTAAATGCTGCCTGTGTTTTTGTGTATTTTTTCACCAGCAGCTTTTCTGGGTGCCCTGAGAGTGTCTGCTGAGATTTGTCTGTGTCTATAATGTCCCCAGCAGGAAGGTTGGGGTTGGTTCTCCCAGTCACCTGTGACACACAAGGTGTTTCATCCCAAGTGGAAAACTGGCTGTCTTTGGCTCACATGTGGAGCAGACCCTGCTCCAAGAGTGCACAGAAACCTGGAGGGGGACACAGCTCCCTGTGGTTTGTGGCTGGTAACAGGACTCTGTGTCAACCTGTCTCACCCTTGACTTGGGTACATGGTGGAAAATGGGCACAGGAGCCTTGATACTGTGAAAGACTTTTGGGGAAACTATTTTCAGGGCACAGACTTGCGACCAGTACAAATTGCACTGAGGCCAACCTTGGCTTGGATGGCACTAGGATTGGATTGCCAGGAGGTTTTTCAATAATAACAGCAACCGTCCGAACTAGTGACACAGTAATACTCATTTATATGATTTATGGGAACACTGTATGTAATGATTCCAGCATATACAAGCAGGACTGAACTTCTTTTTAGCCTCCTGAATAGAGGCAGTTGTGTAATACCCACAGGAGCTTAGTACTTGTAGGCATATCCGGCACTGCCTGTGGCTGGAGAAGCTGTTTACATCCATCATTTCAACTGGCCCCATTAGGACTTTTTGAAAGCAGCAAAGAAAATTCACTGGTATTGAAGCTAGGAGACCAGGTAGCTTGCTATCTACCTTACATTTCCATGTTCTTCTGCCTTCTTGAGTACTGTAGCCAGTCACGGTGATGCTGTTTGTATCTGAATCTAGATTATCAGTGAGTATAGAGCTTGTATTGTCTTGGCTGGGCCCATCATTGTGGGCAGACTGTCTGACTACAGTGGCTTGAGTCCTGAGATCATACCAGCAATTCTTCCTCCACAGCCAGTCACCCATTATAGGCTGCTGGAACACACTGGGGTATTTCCAAATTCTTTTTCTGCATCTGTCTAGGAGGGTTATGGAGTTCCCTCACCCTTTGCCTCTGTTTAAATGTACATGTGTGGTGGAGTCGATGCACTAAGCAGGACGAAATCTCTGGGTTTCTGTTTGCAAGAAACAGGCTGTTCAGTTGCTTCATTGCTGTGGGTAGGATTTGTTATATAGGGAAACTATGGGGTACCCCCAGCAGAGCCCCCTTACACAGTACACCCAGAACCCTTGGAGATGTACATGCCTGTATATAGTGTGTCCATGTACATTCCTCACCATGTGCCTGGAAAGCAGCACTCAGCACAGATGTCCTCAGCTGGCTACAGAGCAGTGAGAATAGATTCAAACTGGTCTTATGATAGTGTTACACAAAAACAAGTCTGGGAGGCTGAGTTATGTTTTGTGTATCAACCTAACAAAAGAGAGGAGGTTGATGACTTGAGATCAGTTAGGTTTTGAAGTCCTTTGAATTCATACACAAGAGAAAGGATTCACTTTAGGCAAGTTTAGCTGTCTAAAATGCATTGAATATTTATTTTTCCAGATAAAAATCTTCATTAATTAGCTGACTTAATAGTCATGTGCCTCTTCTGTGAAGTTTTGAGAAAACCAACCTGTACAATTTCCGGGAGCCTACAAACAGCTCCATCACCTTACTGTGCCAAAATGTGTCTTCTGAAATAATCAGATGATTAAATCTCCTGCCAGGAGGATATGATTTATCTCAAAGTGATGTCTAGTCCCTGAAAATTTAATCTTTTGTCTCATTAAAATGATTTGGAGTCTATTATTATCTTACCAAAAGTTCCCTCTGTGTTTTAATGTCAGAAACAACATAACCTAAGTGAAGATGTTTTAATTTCTCAGATCTTGGGTTGGATTGTGTGTCACTCTCTAACGTACCTCTTGAACATTTAGGAGTTTGAATGACATTCAGGAGACAAAGCTATCACTGTTTTACATATCTAATCTGTGGCCATATTTCAGTCTTGGTGTTCTATCATGGGTGCTGCTACATGGGGTAAGAGTGGATTTGTTTGGAAACGAAAGTTTCAGTAGATAACCCTTGTGCCCAAGTGTCTCTTGGCATTTCTTACTGCTGCAGTTGGGTCTGCTGAGGGCAGTTTAGGTAGCTGCCTCTGGCTGAGCTCCAGGATGTGATTTTCTCTTTTCCTGCCTCCTAACCAGTGTGATGATGACAGAGCTTCTGCAGAACTCTCTCTGGTTTAAGTGCAGCCTCATTTAGGATGAGGGCTGGGTCCCAGCTTCCTCAGTTCTGGAGCAGGGACTAGCCTTTCATGAGAGCCACATGACATTGTTTCTCTTCCTTCTGCTGCTATGTCTGCCAGCCTTTACCTCACTGAGCTGTTTCAGAGCCAGCCTCCTCTCCTGTGACACCAGGTACACTGACCTCCGTCCCTGTGACGTGACTTTCCACCAGACACTACTTGATTATGTCATTCTTCTGCAGAATATGGTCTGCAGACCTGCATGAACTGGTCCATCAGGAACAGCTGATTCCCACCAGTCAGCGGATACAGCACAAACGTGGAGAATCGTGAATGAATTTCCTGAACATGCCTCACCAGCACAATTGTACTCGGAGTCCACATGAGGGGTAGTTCATCTCTGTTACCCTGGAGGAGCAGTGGGGAAATCATGAGTTGCCCCCAGAGTCAGCACTTATTGTAATCTACTGGAAATATCCAGGAGAAAACTTAGCAGACTTAACAGTCAGATGAAGCCACTCTAGAACATCACCTTTCTCATTTAATTTGACTATAATTCACAGTGGTAAAACAACAGGTAGCTGAAGTGAAGGTCACTCAGAGCCCCACAGCCCTAGAGACAGTTTATTTACATATGTGTATATACATGTACTTATGGATATAATTTATTATTATACAGACATGAACTTCACTAAGAGCTGGATTTCTCTTTATGTGGCTGATAATTATAGTTTATTTACTTCTTGCAGTTCCCGTGTACTTCAGCCTTGCACATTTTCCATGGGCCACAGGTATTTCTGATCAGCAATGTGCTTTTCAGGCTGTCACTGTCGTACCTTTGATGGCAGCCAAGTGGCCACTGTTTTGCCTGAGCCTCGGGGACAGTTGCTGATAGTGACTCTGCTGCTTCAGCAGCTTCTAGTTTTCCCTGTGTGGTTTCCCTACACTTGGGCAATCCTGTCACTGGTGACTTTTGCCTCTATACTGCCTAAAAATGGCATCTGGCCCCAAACCCATGTGGGAACCAGACGTTCTCCTCTGAGCTGTGGGACACCTACCACAAGCTTGCGCTAGGGCCTCCTCCAGTTTTTCGCTAGTTCACTAATAATCCGTTTTGGAAGGGCTTTATTCTACACAGATGATAGGAATGGAAATTACATACAGATGGGAATTAACAGCTGGTGCTTTAGCAAGACCCCTGTTTCTGCTTCCCTGGGGGAATCTGGCTAATTTACGTTCATTCCATATCTTCATTTTCTTTACCAATGTAGATTTTGAAGTCCCTTTGGTCAGCTGTTTTTCACAAAAGCTTTTTAAATGGAGCCCTTGTAAGAACAGGCATCTTTTCCCATTACGAGTTTTGGTTCCACTCAGTACAAGCTGCTTCCCAAATCCATTGCTGGGCTGAAGTGCTCCATCAGGACGTACCAAACCAGTCTCCTCATTGCACACAATGTGCCAGGTCCATCTCCTCCCTCTGTCTGGCATTTCAAGCTGTTTTCACTGTAGCTGTCTGCAAAACTCTAGTCCATGCAGGGAACAGAGGAAAAAATATTTTACTAATAGCTATTGTTAAAGCATTTTGGTATAAGGACCTAATATCCTTCATGAATATTGCAGTGGCTTCTCAACAGGCCTCCAGTCCTCACAGCCCCCATCTGCTGTGCTTTTTCAGACTTCAATTCATCTTCTCCCTCCTGCACATCTTCACCAGTGGAATAACTTTTCCTAGCTAAAAACCTTTGCCAGCTGTGCTAACACTTGCTTATAAACTTGCTTATAGAGATTTCACAACTCTAGCAGGCAGAACTTTACTCTTAGCCCCTGCTTGAAGTGCAGGCTGAAATCCTGAATTTGTCCCTTTCTGAGAATTAATTTCTTTCCCTCTGCAGACACACTGCAGGGAATGTTAATTCTCCAGTTTCCCATGTAAGCCAGGCAGTCTTCTATGAATTGCAACTAAGAAAAAAAGTAGATTGTGTTCTTTGCAGTGAAATATAAAAAAGTTCCTTGAAACGTATTTCCACTTTATTAAAATAGATGATTTTTGTAGTGATTTAAATCTTGGAGTTAAGGGTATTATGTTGGGTAAAGTTTGATAGTAGGTGCTGTTCTCATTCAGCTGATCCTGATGGATCCTGCTAAGTCGCCATTTACCATCTTTCTCCACCATTTTCCATTGAGGCATCTGAGACAGGGGACTGGCAACACCCTTTGGGTAGTGCTTGCACAGGCTGTATTCTCAGGGTCACTTAGTATTATAGAATGGTTTGGGTTGGAATGGACCTTAATGATCATCTAGTTCCACCCTCGTGCCCTGGACAGGGACACCTTCCACTATCCCAGGTTGCTCCAAGCCCCATCCAACCTGGCCTTGGACACTTCCAGGGATGGGGCAGCCACAGCTGCTCTGGGCAACCTGTGCCAGGGTGTCACCAACCTCACAGGGAAGAATTTCTTCCAGATATCCACTCTAAACCTGTTCTGGTTTGAAGCCATTCCTACTTGTCCTTTCACTCCAGGCCCTTGTAAACAGTCTCTCTTCATCTTGCTTCTGACTACCTCAGGTACTGAAAGGCCACGATTAGATCACCTCAAAACTTTTTCTTTTCCAGGCTGAACAATCCCAATTCTCTCAGCCTTTCCTTGTAGGAGATTAATGAAGTGCTGTTAAGTACTGAATCAGGCCCAAAGCAAAGAGCTCTATCGGATGCAGATGTAGCACAGCAACCATCTGTTGAGGAAAGTGTGCAGGAGGGAGGAAGCATGTTCCTGCTTACACCCACTGCTCGGACAGTCCCCTGAAGTCCAGGCACTGCAGAAGAGGATGTGCCGCAGCCTCCCTGAGAGCAGGGGTGAGTGAGTCTGTTGCAGCATCTGCGAGAGCAGCACAGTCACAGGAAACCCAAACTCAGCTGCCCACCTGCTGCTCCACCTGCACATCTTGTGCCTCTGCCAAGCTCTCAGGTTGGGGATGGAGATCAGGAAACTCCCTGCTGGGCTGCTCATGGAGCAGCCCTGTCTCTGCAGCTTCTGCAGATCTGCTAAAGCACAAAATCATGGATAGCAGCAAATCTGAGGGGGTTAGGGATGGGGAAGAATAGAGAGGAAGGAAAAGAAGCTTCATTCAGTCAACCATGACAGCCATTGTCTGTTCTCTCTCTGCCTCTTCAGCCTTTGGTTGATGTTTCCCATATTAATAGGAAAATGTACAGGTTTGCTTCTGCTGTTATGTCCCTGATTGTAAAAAAATGGAAAATTATCTTGGATTTAGATTCTTACTTTTGTCTCTGTGAGCTTGCTTCCAGCATCAGGGTCTCTTGCCCACACAATCATTTGGATCTTCAACCCAGCAGAAATCAGTTCCAAGGAATCAACGCCATATTGATTAATATAAAATCTTTCTATTTCATAATTTTTAAACTTTTTATATTAAACTGGGAGTTCTGATGTTCCTGTGTACCATTTGCACAAGGACTTTGTTGTTTTAAGCTTGATTTGTCAGGGGACATAGTGTTTATTGCTGTGTTAGTATTGTGACTGTAAAGGAACAGTATGTTTTCATCCGTGATGTTCCTTTCCTGAGCAGATCAATCTCAGTGAACTCTTACTCAGCAAATTATGTGAGTTTTACTAAACATTTGCTCAGAAAATACATTCTGTGGTTAGATACACTGGCATGTTCCCTGAGATGACCACACTGCAATAGTATAGTCAGAGCTGGCCTGGGATTTAGGGTTGTGGGGTTGACAGTAAAGCAAGGGCTTCTTGCTTATTTATTTAAAAGAAAAAATAAACATAAGGGGAAAATCAAATCATACTTTAAAAAGCACATGAAATTTAAAAAGAAAAGACAAAACTTATTTATATTTTAGTTTTGTGAACCTTGACAATGTCCTTTTGAGCACCCTATGCCAAAAAAACAAACACCAGTGACTCTCAGGCTGTTTAAAAAAGCTGGAGACAGAGAGCCAGTCCTTCCTGAGGCTCTGCCAAAGCCTCAAGTGGAGGCAGACGCTGATGTCAGAAGAGAGCTGCTGTGATTGTCTTGTTTCCTACGTGATTGACAATATGTGTGACACCATCCATCCCTGTGTCCAGTACAACTCTGTTGGAGTTTTCCATTGGCTTTGGTGAGAACTGGCCAAAGTCCTACATTTGTTTAATGTGTTAATGTGTTAACTGTGTCAGAAACTTTGCAACACCCTTGACTATTGTACAGCTGATGATCTATGGGATGATAACTGTATCTGAGTAGGACAGACAACCACAGGAATTTCTCTCAATGCCTGTTGCATTGTTATTAAAGACAGAACTATCTATGGCTCTGACAGGGCAATTTCATTATAACAACAGTAGGTTTTCCAGGAAGTTAAATTTTGGGTTGCCATTTAGTCACCAAACCAATGAAGTGTTGTTTGACTGAACAGAGAACATTTTGCCTTTGACTGGATGGTTATTATTTTTAAGTGTCATATCATCTGCTGTTATTATTTTTGGTCAAGAATGAAAAACAAATCTCTGCTTCGTGTCCAAGCTTTAGATAAAGAACATCATAGCAGAAAGGAAGGGAGGAAAGCTCAGCAGATCCTCCCTTACATCACTGTCATCAAAGGGTTTATTGTTAAGGGTTGTGTGTGTATGACTGGATGGCTTGAACATTTAATTTGCAGTTGTAGTATTTAATGGGTATTACATAATGAATTTGTACAACAGGGTATTTCTTATCAATTCTAGGACCTTATTAAGGCAAACAGTCCCCCTAAGTTCAACGTGAGGCAATGCACCACTCTTCAGCTTTGTTGATCAAGCCTGAGACCTGTGCCTTTTCTTTTCTTGGTGCAAAACAGAGCCGTGTGTTTATTTGTGAACTTTCACTGCTCACAGGTTTTATTCTGTAAAAATAGAGCTTTTGTGTTCTGAAAAGCTACAGTCTCTCAAAGCCGTTATAGCAGCCGTGGCTGAATGCTGAAGTCCTTCCTTAGGCTTGTTCCTGCCCCCTGATCACACTGTGCTCCAGTTGATTTAAATGGGAATTTTGTTTGAGGAAGAGGATGAAACTTGGGATTTGGAGCAGTATGTTGAGTGAAAGGATGTTCACCCATAACCTATATTGCCTTGGCAGTATTATTTTATCTTGTATATCTGACACTCTCCCTTTCACTGCTTACGTAAGAAAATAGTTTGTACTGTCAACAGCTCTGTTTAACCTTTAATAATAAAATTAGTAACCTAAACCAAGAGGCTCAAGTCCTGAGGCCCATATTTGGGTAAATTTTCCCTTGAAGCTAATGGTAATTTTGCCAAGGACAGGTCTGGAAAAGCCCTGATTTTGTACTCAGAATTTACCCCAGCAGGCTTTTGCAGTAGCCTCTGTTTCTGCTCTACAAAGAGCAACTGGGACTACAGTGTCAGGGACAGGAAATGTTAGAGAAACCTTTCTGTACTTTCCATTTAATGACTTTATTGGACGAGATGTCTGATGATACCAGGTTTTTCTAATTCTCATTTTTATAAGCTATCTAATGCGCGGAAACGTCAGTTCTGGGCATATGTTCCTGTCCCTGGAGTCTTGTTCAGACATTAGAGGAACATTTTCTGACTCAAAAGATAAACACTTCTGCTGGAGTTCAGGGACGGAAATTGTTTTCATCGCAGCAGGTGTTGCCCATTAGTTCTACTAGAACTAAAACCCTAAGCTGGGCTTTAAGCGAGATGCATAATCAAGCTCTTACATCATTGTGAGATGTACCGTACTTGAACCTTTTGCTTGCTGAGACTGTATTTCCTCCAAGAAACATCCTGTTTTGCAATCCCCCAAATTCCCCATGTGCCATACAGCATTAGGGATTTCATCACCTCCTGGGCACACAGGCTATGCTTTCTACAGAAGACCCATAGGGAGGGAGAGACTGAGAGCCAGACAAGTCAGAGGTTTCCATCTTTCCTGATGGGACCATGTGATCTATGNCCGCCCTTTCACTTCATGCTGTTTCCATTCTAGACCTGAGTCTGCCTCACAGGCTGCTGGAAGCTGCTGATTGCATCATGTCAAGGAAAGGATCATACTCTCCTCAGTCCCATTCAATTATTTCAGGTCTCATCTTGCTTTTAGTGGCATTGGCTACTTGATTTTTGTCCTTCACTGTGCTGTCACATTTGAAAATGTATTTCTTAGTAATTTTTGACTTTGCACCTTCACTGGAATTTTTTAGTTTTATCTTTTGGACCTAATCTGACTCACCTAAATTCGCTGGGGATTGTTAGTCTGCCTTTACAGAAAGGCTTGCCAGACCTCAGAGGGTGCTAGCAGGCCCTGATTGCCCTGAGTTGGCTTCACCTGGGCACCCACCCACCATACGCCCACTGGTCCTGAGCTGCATTTAGGCTCAGCCCCTGGTGGTGTGAAGCTGTTGTGCTTGGCCCTTCTGTTTCGATTTGGATTTGCCTGGGTTCCTGGAGTGTCTCTGTCCCTGACTGTGGCTGCTATACCTGCTGACCTCTTGCCCAGGTACTGGGGGGCTGTGTCTTCTCTAGTTGGGGATCCTTAGTCCTGCTGGTCTGTCCCTTGAGAAGCGTTGTTTTCTATCTCCTCTCTGGCTGTGGGAATCAGAATGAGGGCTTTAGTTGCTGCAAATGCTTTCAAGAGTTGGTTTGGTCTAAGAGCTCTCTTCCCTTCTCTGGACATGCTCCAGCCTCTCAACCTCTTTCTTGCTGTGAGTGGCCCAGAACTGGGCACAGCACTCGAGGCGCCTCAGCAGTGCCCAGTGCAGAGGGGCAATCACTGCTCTGGTCCTGCTGGCTACAAACTTTTGGTACAGAATGATAGTTACAGCCACTAATTCACTGGATTCTCGCTGCTTAGTCACTTACAAAAGTGTAGTTGAAACAGCACTGACTCTGCAGAGCGTGAGGCAGGGCTGGAACGAAAATGTGATCCCTGAAGTTTCTTGGTGCAGCTCATCAGGGCTGTGATCACCTTTCAGAGCTAACGTGCCTTTAGGATGTAGCAGATATGCGCAGGGTAGGGAGAAGCAGGGAAGTAAAGCTCTCAGCGCGCTCATCCTGTGCCCTTCCAGCGGTGCAGCAGAACGTCTGGTGGCGCCGGATGAGCCCGGCCGGGAGCAGCACTTTTCCCTCATCCCACTAGAGGGTGGGTGCCGTTTGGACAAGCCAGGCTTTGGCTGGAGCTCTGCCTGCTTGGCAAGGGCACAGTGGGAGCGCGAGCACTAATTTATCACCTAACAAGGGTGGTGAGGCTGCCAGAATTGGCAGTTGGTACTTCAGAAAATATTCGGGTTGGGGATGGATGCAAACATTTTCCCTCTCTGGTTCAGTTTCTGTAATCAGGAGATGTTCTGAGTATTAATAATATATAAATCGAGAGAGACAATTTTTTTTTTTTAGTAGCTTAAAACAAAATGTCTATACTTTGTTTCTAAATGAGTTTAAAAGTTCTTCATGCTGACATGTTCTACCAGGCTCTCAGGCACAGCACTTAGAAAGTACTTGTTTCAGAGAGGGGAAAAATAGAAGAGATAATAGATCAGATTGTATTTTCCTTTGGTTTAATATTTGCAAAATCATTCATTTTATGACAAAAAGACATACAAGTAAAACAGTCCCTGATCACAATCTCCACTTTGGAAATGAGGTGTAGTTTGTGCTTATAAAAAATACCAGTTTAGAAAGGATATGATTCATTGTGTAGCCATCAGTATCATCTCATAAATGTCCATGAACTCTGCTTCAGATCCAACAGGCCACAAGATATTGTTTCAGGCTTTTAATTTTTTTTTTAAATTTATTTTTCACCTGATCTATTTGTTTGCATTGTAGGAACTGAAAATGCAGTCTTGGTTTAGGATTGAGCTAAATGATTTTGAACAAGATTTATATAGTTCAGCTACAAGGCAAGATTGAATAAATTTAGAAAAGAATAAATGTTTATAAAGTCTGGGGGAGAGAAACTCTCTAAAAAGAGGTTGAATAGACCAACATTAATTTGGTGTCGAATAGGCAAGGAAAAGGGTTAGAGCTCTGTGAAACAGAGAAAGATTCAAATAATAAGCCTATGGAAGTACTTTTTCAGTAAGAGAAGACATTAATATAGGTAAGAATAATAATATCACTTTTTGACAAAGTTGAATTAATTTGTCAAGTCAAAGACTTGGTCTTAAGAAGATGATCTTCAGTTATATTAATCAAGCTAAAATAAAGTGAGGAGAAGAAAGGACAATCCTCTGACTTTGACATATTGCTTCTATGACTGCCCCTGACAGTCTTTCATATCTGGGAGAACATATTGCACGCTGTATGTAACGGTGGAGTTTTTACCCTGGGTCAAGGGCAAAGTATTGCACAACTAGCCCAGGTGCCTTGCAGACTTTGTGGATCCATTTTTAATCTTCTGTTCCAGCATCAGTGTTGGCCTCTGCTGGAGACAGGAGACAAGGAGAAGATGGATCACTGAGTCTGTTCTGGCGTGATAGTTCCTATGTTTTGTTCCATAGAAAGGGTTGTGATCAACAAAAGCATTGCCAATGTAGGTCACTTGCCAGTTTATGAGCAATGGGATTGCTTTGCTGGTTTGTGCAGCCCTGGTTGTTATTGAAATGTGACATTGGCTGACAGCTCTGTGGGATCTCACATATGGAGACTTTGCTCCACAGGGATGGGAGAAACTGGACAAATTGTAGAGGGTTTTCACATATGGGGCCAATTCATGCCTGATGAACCCCTGTGGAAGCTGTTGGCACTGCACCAGCCAAGAGGCTGACCCGTCATATCCACTGATTCATTGTGGTGCTGTTTGTCATGGTTAAAGAACTCGAAATTTTCCCCCTAATGGGGGACCATGCTGAGTTTCAGCATGTACTGCTCTGCTGCCCGCCTGTTTCCGTTGTTGCTGGGTCTTCTGGAGTTGTTTGTGTTTGTTTAAAAGGAGAACAGTGAACTAAGCTGGTGGTTGAAGCGGCAAATGTGGTTTAGTTGGATTATAAAAACATTTGACATTCCTTGTCACCTTCTTAAATGTGTGACGTGAATGGGTATGAGAACAGGAATTGCGGATAAAGAGGGATCAGATGATAGAAATGAGACTGGAGTGGTGGAAAGCAAAGGAGATGGGAAAACCATGGAGATTTGTTCAAGGATGGTCTCAATCCATCCTGCATCTCAGTGACTTGGAAGGAGGCAGCACTGCTGCAGCAGGGATACATGTGCCTGCAGAACATGATACCCCATGAAGATGACCAGGGATGGAGGGGAAAGGAACACACTGGGGTTTTTGGAACTGGGAAAGGAATTCCCAGAGCTTTCAGCTGGGTTTAAAGGTCTGTATGTGAGTAAAGGTGGGGAAAAGTCCACCCCTGGTCTGTAGGGTGAGATCTGCGTGTTGTGTGTGATTGAATGCGGCCTGGAGGATTTGGTGTGCCATGTTCTCAGTGTGTTAGAGAAGCTGATAAGGGCATGAGTATGAAGATACAAGTGTTACACTGTTTTTCCCAACCACTTGTGGCTAGTGTTTAGAAAGCAACAGAGTGAAGATGCTGGTATGAGTGTTTTAGTCAAAATGAGCTCAAGTCTATTGTTATAAACAGACTCTCAGGGCATAATGTGGTGGTTGTTTCCACTGCTTGCAGTGTGTTGTGGAGTAGGGGACTAGAAGAGGAAAAGTAAAACTCCATGAAAAATATAAGTGTGAAGTTTGAAGAGTAGCACGGCCATAAGCCCTCAAGGAGAAAACCAGAGAGGCATTGCGTATAAGTAATATAAGATGCTTCAGAATGGGCTGAAAGGGTGCAAAATAATCTGGCAACTGAAAAAGTTATGTGGGTTATTTTTATTTTTTTTTTAAGAAGCTGGCAGTAAAGCAGCCAACTAGGAATACTAGTGGAGACAGCCTGTGAAGTAGTGTGGGCAGTGGAAGGAGAGGGTGTCTCAGGGTGGTGGAGAGAACTGGATACACTTTCCTTTGTAGGCAGTGTGAGTATGCGAAATGAGTCTATCCCTAATTTCACTGTATTTCTGAGGACTTGTTCTGGTTGTTTTATGTGCTGTGAACTTTGGGCAACGGGAGCAACAAATTACAAAAGAGGACTGTGACTGTCCCTAAGCTACCACCATCTAGTGCTTGGTTTGGAGCAGTCTTCTCCTAGTCTTTACTAACTGGACAGGGAGATGTTAAGCACATCACATAATCTAACCAGTAAAAAGCCATGGCACTAAGAGCATTCATTCTCTTGTGCAAAAGTGTTTGTTTAAATTTTAGCAAATTGTAGACAAGAGCAGTCAGTTGCTCTCTCCTTACACTTAAGCTCACATGTAAATTTTGAATCATGGAATCCCAGAATGGTTTGGATTGGAAGGGACTTCAAAGGCTGCCATAGGCAGGGTCACCTTTCACTGGACCAGGTTGCTCAAAGCCCCATCTAAGCCTTGGACACTTCCATGGATGAGGCAGCCACAGCTTCTCTGGGCAACCTGTGCCAGAGCCTCACCACCCTCACAGGGAAGAATTGTTTCCTAATATCAAATCTAAACCAGCCTTCTGTCAGTGTGAAGCCATTCGTCCTTGTTCTTTCACTCTAGGCCTTTGTAAATAGTCTCTCTAATTCATTCTTGCAGGCTCCTTCAGGTACTGGAAGGCTACAATTAAGTCACCCCAAAGCCTTTTCTTTTCCAGGTGGAAAAGAGCCTGGATTTTTTGCTCTAGGTCAAGTTGTTATCACTGATTCTGTCTATAAATGAGCACAGAAGGCCACAGAGAAAAGCAGTTGTGATGGTGCAGAGCCTTGCAGTTTCTGAAAACAAGGAAAACTTGTGAATGTTGTATGTGAAAGGACTGTCTAATATCAAAGATTTCTGCTATAGTGAAAATTCTGCGTAATTTGGAGGAGGAATTTTGGTCTGTCAGTGCTTTTCTTCATGATTTGAGATAGAGGCTGGTAGGGTTTTAGTTTGGAATCAGAGATGTGAGGGTGAGCCAGAGGTGACATGCAGGTGGTGTGAGTCACACCTGTAGATGGACCATGAGAGAAGTGAAGAGCCAGGAAAGAGAGGGAGGACACATGGAGCACATGGCGGTGAGAGGCAGGTAAATGGAATATAGAGATGGAAATTGGCTAAAACTGAGGGTAAGGAAGGTTAAGAGTCAAGGCCATGGGCTACTCTTGGAGAGGTTGCAGCTGATTGGTACTGAACTACTCAGTATTAACACCCTCCTCTCCCGAGGTCTGCTGTCTTATTTTGTCCTCGTTTTGTGGTCCAGAAACTTAGACCCTGTTTCACACTCCTTCCACTGAGCACAGCCTTTCCTGAGAATGTAAGGATGGGGACATCTCTTGGACAGGGGCACTCCAGCCCCCAGACAAACAAAAAACTGGCTCTGCCAGTACTGCTCCAAAGGCCAAAGTTATTTCTGTGAAGCCACTGATGTTACACCTAGGAACAGATTTTGCCTTTGTATTTGAGACAATGGGCACTCAATGTGCAAGCTGGACGTCGTAAAAACTAGTAAAAAGTAATAAAAGACTGTATTGTTGCCTTCCACATCTTGCTTGTGTAATTTTCCTGTGGAATCTCTAGACAATCTTCTCTCAATCTGGAGGTAGTTTTGGTTTCACATATATGGTTTTTGACAGGCCACCTCTGTCAGCCACTATGGGTTGGAGCTGTAAAAATAAGAAAAATAATACGTATTGCTCCCTGAAAGCCAAATCAAACCACAGTACAGATCTGACAGCTGTACAGGCAACTGAAAACAATCAGTCATAAAATGCCTTTAAATTAACAAATAGAGTACCAAAGAAATATCGAGTGAGATTAATCACTGTCAATTGTTCCAAGATTTTATAACAAAGGGGCAGGAGAAGGAATTAGGTTTGCAGACTTTACACCCCCCTGCCTTTTTTTGTCTTTTTTTTTTAAGGGTAACAGTTATCCAAGTCAGTAAAAATGAGGTAATTATATTGCAAAATTCTTTGGATGAGAATGAGCCTTAGTTCTAAAATCTTGAAGTTGCATTTACCCACAGCAGAAAATTGCTGGAAATCGGGTGAATAGCAGCTTGCATGTTTATTTTTCCTAGAAGAAAACAATTGACTCTTCAGAACTCGTTTCAAAGTGACTGAAAACAGATGGCAGTGGAGATGATTTGCAACCCAGAAGCATCAGGATGGTTATGGATTCTTGGGGGCTTGTTGTGTTTGTCTGCCTTAGGCTTAAACAAATACAGACTGGACTGGGAACCAAAAAGGGCTGTTCAGGAGTTCTCAATCACCTATCCCTCATGCTGAGAGAATGGGAATGCAGTTGTGTTCTTTACTCTCTGGTGATTATTAATTAGTTTGTTCTGTGCTAGGGGCAAGACAGTGCTCATGCTGCCTTCCCCACATCCTGCAAAATTTATGTTGAAATTGTGTAGCAGGGGGAAAAAGGTGTGCAAAATTTCCAGTCAGAAGCTTAGTACAGAGAGGTCTCCCTTGTTTGGTTCACGGGGTGGTTCAGTGGCAGATAGTCCTGGTAACTATAACAGAGATAATTTGTACTGCAGAGCCTGAGGTGTGTGTGATTGTAATGCAGTACTGCACCAATAATGGAAAAAGATCTCCCTGTAGTCTGCATGCAAAAGCTCTGAGTGGATCTCCCACTGTTTTTTGGGATCCCCTGTGCTAATGGAGTGCAATAAGGAAGACAAGTGCTGTGGATATTGGTTTAATTTATCAGAGTAAAGCTGGCTGTTCAGTGTTTGAATAAAGTACCTTTTTATATGACGCTTTTTCAATGTTAATACACAAATTTGAGCTCTTTCCAAGCCAACAAGTAAAGGCATTAAATGGCAGTCATACTGTGTTTCTTCTTGCTGAGACACCTAAAATAGGCTTACTATTTCCTTACTGTCCATTGAGAGCAGAGACGTAATCACTCTTTTTCTATATCCTCTCTCTATATAGTTTACATGACATTCAATTTATTTTATGTATTAGTCTTCATAGTTTCTATGTTTCTGTTAGTTGCTGTGTTTTGTTTTTTTTTTTATACCAGTTTGTCAACAGCAAACCAGGCACTGCTTCAGTGAATTGTGCAGTCTGAGGACATCCACGACAATGGTTTTCCTGATCCAGAAAAGTATTTAAATGTTGAGTGACTTCAGATTCTGAATAGTCAACACTGGGTAACAGTGTCCTGTATTTCATATATCCATGCTTTGGTGGATCAGGGAGCAGGTGCACGCTTTCACAATGCTGTTTCTAACAAATTTAAACAATGCTGTGGGGAGATTCCAGATCTAATTCTCGTTTTCAGGTCAGACCTGTAGCACAGCAAACTGCCTGGACTCTAAAGGTGCGACTGTTACTTTTTTCATCCTTAGTTTCAAAGGTGAAGACACTCCAGACCTAACTGCCCATGCTGCAGTTACTGGGGTGCTTGCAGGCTTTCCAGGTTTGCTGACACAAGGTTAATTAGTGTAAAATTTGACCCCTTGCCCCCTACTTTCTCTCTCAGAAGTCACTGCTAAGACCTTGTGCCTTTTTATTTACCTTGCATTTTCTCTCTTTGTTCTCCTCTCTCCAGGAGCCTGGTTCTCTCTCCATGAGTTCAGTCTCTGTCCTTTTTTCTTTTGTTGCCATGCTGAGCCTCTGGAGTTCTTCTTACTGAAGACAGGCTCGAGTGAAAAGTCCCCACAGCTCAACTCTCGCATAATCTCATCTGAGTTTAATCCAATTTGTCTTGGCAGGGCATTTTATAGCTGGGATGGGCAACCTCAGAGAAGCAAACCTGGGCTGGCTCTACTGTGACATACTCCTGCCTTTTGCCATCACAACTGCCTTGATCCTGGCGAAGCAGATGTTGTAGATTATGGTTTATAAGTGCACTAAAAAGGGATGGATAGCCTGTGGAGAAAGGACTTTGCATCAGTCTCTGTCAGAGGAGAAGCTGTGACTGGGCAATCCAAGGCGGATCACCGTGTGTGACTTGGAGAGCACTGAGGGAATGAGTGGTTCTTATGTGAGTCAGTGTCCTTGGAGGTATCTTCCTAGCTCCACTCTTGCTACTGGAATCCCTTAAGAGGGCATCTTGTGGCCCCTGAATGATCTGACTTGCTTCTCCCTGTGCTCCTCTTAGGGATTGGAAGGATGTGAGTGTTGGTGGCATCAGTTGGAAGGACTGTGTTGCTTAGGTGGATTTATATAAGAGCCTTTTAACACAGCATTTTAATAAACCATCTGCTGAAGTAGCTCTTGGTTACTGACCTTCACATTTCTTCCCCTCACATCTTCTGTGACAAGAGAGAGAAGCAGAGCAATGAGTGCATGTCACAAAACCTTTGTGGTGGATGGGATGGGTCTGTTCCCATAGGCATTAATAATGCTGAGGTTGGCAAGTTACTTCCAGGAGTGCCAGTGCTGCTTTACCCTCTCCAGGAGGACTCTGAGGATACTCTGCTTCACTGTGCTTAATTCAGGCTTTGGGGCATTTTGGTTGGAATGGAGACTAAAGAGGTAGAGGAGGTGGTGTAAAACTGCATGTTGCTGCTTCCTGATAGTGTCAGAAACCTCAGTTTTTCAAACCTTTTGACCCAAATGCTGTTCTTGGAACAGCTCAGACTTCTGGTGAGGGTGGAAATCTACATCCATAATATAGTTAGGGCCCATCTCTCAACAAAGTTCTTCAGGTGATTGCTGATTTAGACCATGGCTGAAGTGCTTTGGATGTGAGAAGTACTCTACCCGTGTTTGCAAAGGCATGAAGTAGTGTTCCTTATGTTAGTGTTCCATTTAATAGCAGCCTCAGGCCATCTACCTAGTCCATTTCAAGGCATTAATTGAACTTCTTGGGTGCTCAAGGCCATTAACCTTTGACTGTAGCCCACACTAGAGGGAAACTAATCCCTCAAACGTTCTCCCTGTGCCTTATTGCTTAAGCAACACTGCGGGAGTGTACTACATGACTGGATAAATCATTCACCATGATATCATCAGAGCTGCTGGGTTGCCACTTAATTCTAGTGGGGTACAGAATGTTACAAACCATGGCAATTAGCATGGCAACCTGCTTGAGTGATATACATGCATTTTCAAAAAAAAAAAAAAAAGGGGGGGGAGAAGCAGGAAGGTGCAGGTTAACAGAGAATTACATCCTTCCCCTGGGCAGGTGCCTCACATATGTGGTAGTTTAGCCTTATCTCTGCTGATCTGGACCATCTGCCAGGTCTCTTCCATCACTGTGCTGGAGGCATAGGATTTGTTTGTGCCATGATGATGTGTTATAATGGAGGGTAATGGGATGTAGCTGTGCACATATCCAGAAGAATCCAGAAACAACCCTCACTGGAGACAGTTTAGAGCTCTGCATTAGAAAGTTTATTTTCCCCTGTGCTTCCCTTGCTGTCTGGAGTAGCTCTCTGGGAGATGCTAGGTTTGAATATTTTTAGAAGTGACTTTAAGCTGTGAATGTTAGTTGGTTTGCAAGCTTAGCCCAAAGCTGTCAGTTATGCCTGCCTGAGGTATAACTTACTCATGAGAGTTGTTTGAGGTGAATGTTCAAGATTTCCTTGCTGGTACCTTTTGGGCTGCTGTAATGAGCTCTGGTCTCTGAAAGCGCCAAGAAAATTAATAGAAAACTGCATTGGCAGCTCATTCCTTCCACAGAGTTAAACCAACTGAACAAAAAGATCTTCCCAAACTTCGTTTTCCCACTCCTATTGGTCTCCTAGTCCCTTTTCAAAGATGGGGGGGGTGTTTCCTCTCATCCCCATCTGGCTCCTCTGGGCACCTCTTTTTCCTTTGCTTTCCTGCTGGTTGAGTGCTGAGCTATCCCTCCCAGCAGTAGCTTTGAGGGTTCTCAGACCTCCAGTGTTAGTTGCATCCCAAGCCAATTTTAGCCTTTCAGTATTGAAATGCACACAGAGACTATTCTGGGAAGGAAAGGGCTCTGTCTGTCCAAAGCCAGAGGCAGAGACAGACCCTCAGCATTGATGTCTGTTGGTTCCAAGAAGCAGCTTTGGACTATTCTTGTGTGAAAAGCTGTCTCTGCTGCCCTGGAGCTGACAGGGATCTGGAGGGGGACTACACATGTGGTAGCCCCCAGTTACCACTCATAGCTCCCAATGAGAGGGACTTTGGTACCAAAGACTGTAAGATCAAAATATTTTGTGTGTGTGTGTCACTGTGACCTTAGAGCAATAGGACTGAAGGGTGGGGTTTCCAAACTGTGGCAAGTGGCTCCAGTCTTGAAGGAATCTAAAACCCTCCAGTGTGCTTATGAGCAAAATGAGGAGGAATGTGTAACTACTGGCTTGGTTCTAGGACACTGCAGTCCCTAAGTCTAGCCTAAACTCATTGCCAGAGTAATGAAAGAGCAGAGATGAGTCTGAGGGAGTGCAAAAGAACATGAGCTCACCCTGGAGGTCTTAAGCTGCCAAGGTTTTCCTGAAAAGGGAGCTGATTCCATGCAGGCAGAATAAAAGGACTCAAATGTCCCCAATAGGAAAGTTTCTATTAAAAAAAACCAAATCCAGACATGCACTTTTTTACTAATGTGAAAATTCTTCTGTTGTTTATGAGATCAACTCTTTAAGGGGGGTAGTGGGGGGAGAAAAAGAAAAGAAGCTGTTTGTTAGCAAAATGAAATCCAGACAAATATTTATAGCTACTTTCAAGTGGCTTGTTCTGACATGAGTCGACTATCCTTAATACCTTCCCTTTAGCACCATTAAGCATCTCACTGGCACTCAGAGCAAATTTATGAATGTCTTATAAAAGTCAACAAGCCACAGGAAAAAAATAAATAAAGAAGAGCCTTATGCAAACAGTGCTTCATTGCAAGAACTCAAACAAAGAAGGTCATATTCATCATTTGCTCATGGTGAGGGAAAGCCAAGAAGACTGATGAATGATGACACAAGACCTGGCTGACTTTAAATCCCCACCTAACAGGAGTTTCTGTAGATGCTGCCAGGGTGGCCACACTCTTTGCAGGATGCTGCCCTGCCTCCTGCCACATCTCACACGTTCCAGTAATTGCTGTTCTCCATCAGAGCACACTGGCTGTCGTGTGCCTGCAGACTGCAGGAGTCAGACCTGCAGAGTCACTTGTCCAATGGAATGTGCTGGTCACTGGATTTAATAAAAAAATGTGGAGGTAACTTCTATTTTTGGAGCCTGCCCATCAAGTAAAGGGGTAGATATCAGAGTATGGGAATTGGTGGTAAATCAGGTGGTCAAATATGACTCTACTTGAGGTGGGAGGTGAGTGTGACCTAAAATAATATTCCCACAGGTTTAAGCTGTAATGTTAACTTTTTCAGCAACTTTTCAAGACTTGATATAAAACGTTTTGGTAGTTGTAGGTGCTGGTTTCCTATTCTACTTAAGTATTATGATATACAAAATGGCAATTCATTAGGAGTTTGATGCAGTCAATGAGTCTCTTTATTGACTTTAGGAAGCTCCAGAAGCAGAAAAATAATTTCACCATGAAAATGCTGTTCTTCCAGTGACATGGTGCAAGAGGGAGGACATCTTCAGGGTGTCTCTCTAGAGGTTAAAGATGGGCAGATCAGAGGCTGTAATAGGAAGAAGGCTTTTGTCCAAGGCAATGAGGTTCACTTTAGAGCATTAGTGGAAGTCAAGTAATTTGCTGTACTGGGGAGACATTTGAGATTGGGCTTAGGTATGGAGTATGGGGTAAATCTGGCTTTAGGGAAATGTGAAGACCAGTGGAGAGAGAGAATATGCCATGGAGGTTGAGAGATGGGGAAAAGGTTAGTCTTCACAGTGGGTTAAACCTGGGACTGATGGAAGCAGGAGGCAGGGTTAGTACATACATAGTTGGGTTTTTTGCCAAATTGTCATTCTAATGAGAACTCCTTTCTTGTGGCACCTGTGTGGTTTCTGATGAATCAGTGAATTGTTCTTCCAGCTCTCAAACCTGCACTCTATCTTCCTTTTCCCTAGCTTTTGGAAATCTGATCATATTTGAAACAGAAGGGGTTTGTATCATTTTTTTCCCCACGATGAGGAAGCACGTGCATGCACACAGGTCACATCACTGGCAGATTACCAGTAAGGAGAGTGTTGCATTTCACTGAAATGAGTCATTCTCCCCATGTAGCTGCAGAAGCAAGTGTCCCACAAGGTGACCACTGCTGCAGAATAGAGCTCATCTCTTTAGCCTTCACAGCTGTGGAATACTTTGAAACTGGGTGAATGCAGATATTCATTGCTGTTTGTCACATTCCGGTGTTTGAAGTTACCTGGGAAAAGGGCTGCTGCCATCACACATCCATTTGCTCTTGCATGGAGACTCTGCAGTTAATGGCAAGCAGAGAAGCCAGTTCTAAGGTCCCTCCTACCAGGGCCTTGGTGTCTGAACTCGAGGATGATGGAGCTGTGGCAATCTGAGCTCTGGCTGCTCTGTTGTGGCTGTGGCGTGTTGAGCCCCACAGTGGATGTGGAAGGCTTGTTTCCCTCCTCCAGGACAATATACACTAAATTACTCTTGCTGTTGCTCTCCCTGTCATTGTTGTCATGCAATGACATGCTGAGGAGAACTGTTTCTAAATATAAATTAGAAAGTCCCTGTTAGGGTTTAATGCTGCCTTTAAGTGTGGGTCACTTAAACCTCAGTGGGAGTGGGGGACAGCTGGTGAGGTATTTTGACTTGTGGAGTGTAACGAACCAGTGGAAAGGAAGCTGTTACAGGACACTTGTAATGTTTACCTGTGAACTCGTTTTCAAGCAAATCTAGAAGACCTATGCCCATGAGAGAGCCTGCAAAGTTCATTTGAAGGGAAAAACAACCCTCAAACTTCTCTTAATTCAAATAGAAAAGAACTAAGGGAACAGAAACATCAAATGAGGGATGATGAAAGAGCCTCATGATTTTCAACTGTTATTTCTAGGGTTAAAGTCTGCCTGCAGTGGAGTTAGACTTTCTCCTGCTCTGAAACCATGTAAAAGTTAAACAGTTCAAGACTATTTGCTGCTGTAAATTGTTATCCAGAATCCCAGTGCTTTCAGCTGCCTGTTGTTTATCTTTCATGCATGTCTTTTCTTTCAAGACTTAAGGTAATTTTCTGCTTTATGGCATGACATAAACTGATAACAAAAACCTTGATAGTTTCTTTAACCACTTATTTTCTTTCAAACATTTTGTCTTGCCGAATTATTGAGTCAGCTGTGATGACCTTGATGTAAACATGTACTTTTGAACTCATGTGAGGATCAAAGACAAAAGAATGTGAAACAGGGGCTGGAATCTGGGAATGATCCATTTGAGGTTGGCACCAGTCTTCCATCTTTTTTCATTCATTTTTGTAATGTGGAGCCCAGAGTAAATTTGCTCTGTTCAAAAGTGAAGAAAAGTGGCTTTCAGACAGAAGCACAATGGTTGCACTACTGGTGTTCATAATAAAGCAAGAAACAAAGCAAATTAATTAACATGATCATCATCAATATAAATCACACAAAAATTACGTGGAGCAAAAACCCCTGTTATTTTCTGGTGGCTGTTTTACTTGGATTCTCTGATCAGTCTGAAATGTTAGCCAGGAAAATTGGTAGATACCTTAATCTGCAATTGTGTGCTATTTGAGAGAAAGTGTGATTCATTTGTAGAAAACTTCCCTGAGTTCTTTAAGAAATTAAGAAAGTGGGAGTGTGTTTGAGGGGCTTTTTTGACTATCTTTGACTGTTTTATCACTGCCTTTCTTTTTTATTTTGAGACAAATGGATCAGCTGTTTATCATTTCTCGAGGAACCAGCCATAACTGTAGTTAATAGTTAAATTAGAGCTTTACTGCACTGCTCTGAAGAAATGAGGCATGAGTTGTGCTGGCAACAGCAGTTTTGCTTCACAGTTTTTCTGACTGCTGGCACTGGAATTGAGAAGAGGTTTTTTAATCTATTAAAACTGACATTTAGCTTTGCTTAAGGTGACTTAAAAGTCTAAAAACAAATGCTCTGGAAATTTTGTATGCTGCTGAGTGAACTGCAGAGAAATAGAAGTCTTTCAGAAGTTGCCTCTGATTTCCTAAACCTCCCCTCTTAAATGCTTGATCTCAAGTCCTTGAGCTGAGCCTGAGAGCATCTGCAGCTTTTCTTGGCTTCAGCTGGAAAATAAAGGTGACTATCTGTGGAAACCAGGCCTGCCTTGTCCCTTAGGTTGGACATTCAGGACAAGAAGACACATTTAAGCACCTTATCTGACATACTTGCTCCTGTTATGAGGGCAATGAGAACTGAAACAAGTGCAATAACCCAGTTTCCCAGGTCTCCTATATTTGGTCTTGTAACTTGCTCTTTCCTGTTGGTAGGTGGGAGAACAAAAGGCTCTCTGGGGTCAAGGGCAAGAATGATTTTCTCTTTAAATAGTTTCCCGTAGCCCCTCTTGATGTTGAAATTAATAAAATCCCCACCGTAGCTGGCCCATCTCCTTTACAGGTTTCTTGGGTTTCCCGTGAACAACTGTGTAAATCTTAAATATCTAAGAAGTTAAATTTCCAGGCCTTTAGTGGCACTAAACACGAGATAGGTTTTAATGGAAACCTGATTCTTCAGCATTCCTAAGTTCCTAACAGTAACAAACAAACAGAAATTTGCTTATTTTCCAACCATACAATCTTTAAAATATTAGCAGGGTTTTTAAAATTTTATTTGTATTAGTAGTCATTTTTCCAGCTGTTGAGCTTCCATTTTTCTCCGTTCCCAGCCCATCAGACAGTTTTACATTTTTATTTTAGTTTTTAACAAGAAGGAAGCTGCGTTGACTTCCTAGTCTTATTCCTAAAAATGTGTTTCTGAGTGCAATTAAAGGAGTTTGTGCAACCCAGGAACTGGTGACAGAAGTCTTCTCTGATACTGCAGAGCAACATTTTGCAGGCATAAATATGGGAAAGAGACTGCTGCCATTGTGACATAGTACCAAAATACTTCATATTTATTTGTACATGCCAGCCCAGCTCTGACATCAGTGGCACCAGTGTAGATCTAAATCTTTTGGGGACATTACAGTCCTGCAGTGTGGTGTAATGCTGGGACAGTAAAGGTTCCTAGTAACTTTCCACTTCCCTCGTGGAGACCCTCTGCTCACAGAAACTCCTCTTCCTTTGAGAATTTTTTTTTCTCTATTACTTTTGCTTTTATCAGGAAAGGTGATGTCGTTTTCCCCAACTCTGACCACCTGACACATATCCAAGACCCTGCAACTGGTGTTAGACCCACTGCAAAGAGGCTTTTCTCTACATCCTTGTTGAAGAGTACATGGCCAGAGAGGGAAGTTTCCTTAACACCTCATGGTGGAGCAAGGTGCCTGAGGCTGATATGTGGGAAAAAACCTGGAGACCAGCCAGGATCCTGAGAGTTACTGGTGCAGGGGGAATTGAGCATTGCCCATGCTTCGAAAGCACCAAATCCTTTCAAACTTTCTTTGCATTGATGTGCCCTTTGGAACTGCCACTTGAGGCCATTGGTGTTGCTAGAGAGACTAGATGGAAAGTGAAGAATGTCTATATTCAACTTGAGCCTTTCTCATGTTCTCCAGTGCTTGACTGCAGCACTGACGGCCCTGTCACCTGCTGAGGAGCATTTTACACATCTGTCTTGATTTGCTGTATAAAAACACTTAATGAAGAGCATCAATTCAGTCACTGCTAAGAGCTCAGCCTCAGGCACAACTGAAGAGATCACAAGGGGCAGATGAGAAAACCAGTGTCTGCGCTTCTGTGAGTAATTTTGGTCCTTTCTAGTTTATAAAAGGAGGTGTATCGGAAGTTGCACAATCTGGGACTTGGATAGAAAATTAAAAGGATTCACAGAAACGGATAGTCCTCCTAGAGAAAAATAAACTCCCAAGGAAGTGAGTGGCTCAGTGTTTTGTTGCACACAGGTTACCAGGAAATGAGAATCTAACAGACCTGTCTGTGTATGGCCCTTCTGTTGTGCAGCTCAGGGTTTAGAACATCTGCCAGTTGTGGCCAGTAGGGTTTTGTGGAGTGGAACAATGTGCATTTATCCCATCACTGGGGAGTAGTTGAGTGTAGGTTGGGTTTTGTGGATTGTACTGATTGTGCCTGTCTTGATCTCAATATTTTTGCTAATAAAGTATCTTTTAGTTTGTGTGAGGGAATGAAGCAACACACTGAGTCAATCATAACCAAGTGGCATAAGTCCCAGTGCCACCCAGTCTTGCTTGGTGCATTTCAGCTCTCAGTTATTGCAGAGCAGATTTAAAAATAAGTTGGCATTCACTGATCTGTGTCTGGGTAATCTTTCTCCTTCCATCTCCTTTAAGTTGGCTGTGGGCTCTCAGGCAGCACTCCCACATTTCTTGGAGGAGACTATTTTTCACACCTGCTGATGTTAAATGCTTTGGGACCACAGTTCTGCATATTCTCACTGTCCTCTAAAGACTGATGTGGGACAAGATCCTGTTCTCCTTTGTTTAGTTGTTCTAAAGATTGGGCCTTTTGCTTGGACTGTTGCCCAAGTGTTTTTACAAGTCCAGACTTTCACTCTGCCCTTGAGAGCTGCTAAGCGGTTTTTTTCTCCTCAGGATTTGTGTTATGAATGTCTCTCCCTAGCCTGGCTTTTGAGGGAGAGAGAAATGCACAAGAAAAGAGAAAGGATCTTCATGCATAATGTAATTATTTATTGTTTGTAAATGAAAAATTCAGGTCCTTACCTTGGCCTAATATCCAAGGTATGTTTTAACAAAGGACAGATCAGCTGACAATCAAAGTTCTTGTAAAATAAAGTAGGATCATCAATCACTATTTCATTCATTATTATTTCCTCTCCCTACCCCAGAAGAACTGTGTTGGCATGAAATCTAATCTGCTCATCAAAGCCATTAGACTTGGGCAGGATCTGCTTTAGGTTTCTTGGCCCCAGGATCTCTTGGCAGAAGTCATGGCATATCCCAGGAACTGCTGGGATTTTAGCTGTTGTGGAGGCAACAGCCATGGAAATGGCACAGGGTAAAACAAAGTTTAGAAAAAGCTGCTTAACTTTGGGATTTCCACGTCCATCAACTTCAAAATGCCCTTTCAGGAGGGAGCGTGTTACTATTTAATTTCTAATACGATTTTTATCTTCCCCATTTCCCTGAAATGGTTAGTTAGAATCTGTAATGACATGCAGTTAGAAAGAGAAATTGCTGTGTCCAGTGTCCTCTTGAGGAGTGACATAACCAGATAGTGTAGACAGAGTTGTCTGTAGAATTGCACTGTACATAAGGAAAATACAGTTTTAAAAAATGACAATTACTACTACTACACCATATTTGTATTTCATTTATTTGCAAAATACAGCTTATTCCTATTTGAGATGTATTTCAGTTGATCTACAGAAGGAGAAATCCATAACACAGCATGATGTTTCCCATGATTATGCCTTCTCAGCCTTCAGCTGAGAAACTTTTTGAACCAGAGATTTGTTCTTTCCCCCTCTCTGAGATCAGTGGCAGCTGTGGGCACTCAGTAATCTCTGAAGCCCAGACTACTATATTTAAGTGTCTAAATATAGACATAGAGGCCTATGAGCCCATGGGTACAATTGAAGTACACTGGAAATTTCCTGTTTGCCTTTTGGGGGATTGGATCAGGCCCTATTTCAGGTAACCAGCTTGAAAAAAAACCCCAAAATTGGATTAAGTGGCCTGTGCAAGATGGTTGAACAAATGGGACAAGTGGCTGGCAAGGCTCAGGAGCTCTGGATGCCATTCCTGCACTCCGGCTGCCAAATTAAATTTGTCCTTGTATCGAAAAGAGCTTGTGCTGGTGAGCATGCAGTGGAGGTGCAAAGGCATCTTAATTGCACCTCCTCAGAGAACAGTGCTGGAGAGAACATTGCTCTTCACAGCAATGACTGGAGAGGAAGAGCTCACAGGAGGCTGTAGCATGACTTCTGCCTGGTTAGCAAAGTGATTGAGATAGAACCATGTCTGTTGGTCTGGGAAGGAGTCAAGATTTTTGGTCCTTCTCTTTGTCCTGAACAGTGCACGTGTATTTAGTTATATGTATAATTTCATACCTCTGTTTCTAATAAAGATATTTAGAGAGGGGGGGAAGGCAGTGTAGCCCCAGAATTGGCTGTAACAGTAAGTAGGTATCATTTGTGGGTTTAGTCTGTACAGGCTGCAACCACTAAACTGATGGCAGGGAGGTGAGCCAGCCTAGCAGTGAGCTGTGCCTCAAGTATGTGCCAAGGCCAGATCCCTTTCCCTTTGAAGGCAGGGAGAGTTAAACCATTGACTTCATTGCAGTTGGGTTAAGCCTGTAAATAGTTCATAACACATGCATATTAGTTACTCTCATAGCCAGATCTAAGCATACTTGATCTCTGGAGGAATTTGACTTTGCATACAGTCAGATATTTCTAATTTCTTAGGTAAACACACGTGCAGAGAAGTTGGTTTTGTCATGTTAACACAGTTGCTTCTTCTGAGAGAATGCTGAATGCTCTTTCAGAAACTGCATAAAATACAACATTCCTGACAGGAAATCCATAGTTTGTCTCCAAATGAACTATGGCTGTGACAGCTGAGCAGGGAAGGCTCAAGATGTGCATAGGTTGAAGTCTTTTATGATGCAGGGCCTTTGGCATCTGCTCTGCATGTCACAGAAGATAAGGACAGCAAGTGGGGGCTTCAACAGCTGGGATGGGAATGGATGGGAATGGCAGCGAATTGTCATCTGATGACTGTAGCAAAGGGCAGGAGAAAGGCTTTGGAATACTGTGTGTAATTGTTCATGATTTGGTTTTTACAGTATTAAACTTCTATAGAATTATAGAATGGTTTGTGTTTGAAGGGACCTTAAAGACCACTTTATTCCAACCCTCTGTCACAGGCAGGGACACTTTCCACTAGACCAGGTTGCTCCAAGCACAGTCCAGCCTGGTCTTGAACACTTCCAGAGATGGGACTGCCACAATTTCTCTGAGCAGCCTGTGCTAAGGCCTCACCGTTCTCCCTGGGAAGAACTTCCTCCTAATATTTAACCTAATTTTTCTGTCTTTCAGCTCAAAGCCATTCCACATTGTCCTGTCACCACAATTCCTGATGCAGTCCTTCTCTGGCTCTCCTGTTGGCCTGTTCAGACACTGAAAAGTGGTGTGAGGTTTCCTTAAACCTTCTCTTCTCCAGGCTGAACAGCTCCAACTTTCACAGCTTGTCTGCATAAACTTCATCTCTCTTGCTTGTTTTCATCTTCTGTGCCCCAGTATAATTTTATGCTTGTGTTTTCACAATCATACACAGACTCAGCTGGTGCACTTGGCACATTGCACACAAGTAAGCGAGCTGTAATGCTAGTGCTGGAGTAGGAGCCAAAAGCTGGGAACCTGGATACACTCAAAAAGAGCATGTCAAGGCCTGAGGTACCTTGTGCTCTCCCTTCCTCAGTTGTCATGGGAATTAATGATCACAAGACTGGGTGATCCAGTTGGTCCTGAAATGGGAGATGGCTTTAATGGACTGGACTGGACAGGAGCTTGGTTTAGATAAGCAGATTGGAGACTTTCTCAGCATTGCTGTTAACACTTGCAGTTGGGTTTTATTGCTCAGTAAGCATTTGGCTGTTTTGATCTTCATTTCAACAAGGCCAAGTTGCTGTCTTAGTCACATGTAATGCACTAATGGTCCATGTTCCTCTTCTAAGAGCTGAATGAGTTGCATCTTGTCTGATATCTCTGGGCAAATTCCATGCAAAAGGCATTGGGCAGCCACACCCTGGGCCAGAATCTTCTCAAACACCAGGGGTTGGTTTTTTCACAGCGCTATACGTGCAAATGCAAAACACAAAGCAGACCATTTTAATCTGCAGTTTCCATGAACATGGGTTTGGACCTGGATGTGTGGGTATGGAATGAATCTAAAATTAGACTTACCTAACCTCGCAATTAAGCTTGATATCTAAGCATCTGTGGGAATGATCCCCAGGCCTGAAATTATTGCCTGCTGTGAGCTGGGCTGTTTCCCTGTCTGAGGGTAGTGCTGTATTGTTCTCTTAAGGGCTGTGTGTGAGTCACATCTTATATGAGTTGTTTTATCATTGTAATTAGTCCACATATTGAGGGGGGGAAAAAGAGGGGCATAAAAAAGGACAAAGGCAAAACATATTAGGAGGCCCTGTAAACTTGTGAAGCTCTCCATATGATTTTTTAGTTGAGAAATAAAACATTTCTAACTTCTTTCATCTAGACTTCAACAGAAATGTCTCTCCCATATGTCAGTGGTATAATCTACATAATGAACAAAATTTCACAGATGGACTGGCTGATGCAATGGACATTCTTTAATATTGACAATTACTGAGCTATTTCTTCCCATGTTGCATAACTTATAAGAGCACTGTAATTCAGGGAGGTGAGATTTTGTTCCAGACTAGTCAGTGGCACAAAACAGCTAGAGGAAAAGAAGGCAGACATTAAAGGGAGGCCCCCAACAAAAAAGAGCTTTAGAATGTGTGCCCTTTTAAAAACAAATAAACAAGCCTCATTCCGATTTCATACTTTACTTTTTGACCGGTGTCATTAAGTTAATAGAGTTTTCTCCCCACAGTTTATGAAATGATACAGCTCTTCTGACTCTCTTGGAACTTGTTTGTGCCCTTGGCTTCTGAAGTTTTTAAAACTTGTTTTAGGTTTTATTACAAATGCTTTTTTTAAACTAAAGGCCTTTTAGGAATGCAGGAAAATATTTGTTTTGAAGTCCAGCTTTCACCTTCATTGCTTTCCTTGGCCAAAGCTCACCACTTATTCAAATTCACAAAGTTCTAGGACTTCAGATTTTATTTCTGTAACCCTACTTGGTAGGTTAGAGATCAAATCCTTTCTGGGTCATCTCAGTCTTTCTCCAAAGATGGTTGGTGGTGATATGGTTTTAAGCTCTAGTTCAATCTGCTCAACAAGTTATTGCTGGATCAGAGAGGGGTAAAGTCAGAGAGGTTGAATTTACTATGACCATGTGTCCAGGACTTGGAAAAGCTTTGTGGAAAACAAAAGTCTAGTTTTTATGAAAGAGGACATTTTCTTTTGCTGTGTTATTGAGATGTGTCATCCCAGCCAGGAACCTGGAAGACATTAAAGTAGATGTGATTGTCACAAACATTGAATGTTTTATTTTTTTTATGAGCCAGCTGCACTTTTAGAGAAAATGAGGTGAAACTGCAACCCATAAGTAGGTATGAAGGTGACATTTTGGTTATCCAGGAGCAACAGTAAGATGCAAGAGTTCCCAGTTCTATGTGTGTGGGGAGAATATAAAATTTTATGCAGTGATGGTTTCCAATATAACGACAGATATTTCACCCTTGGAGTCAAACTCAGACACTCGCCCATCCAAAGCATTTGCCCAAGGTCTCCCCAAACTCATTCTCCTTTTTTTTTTTTCTTCTTTGTAGTTGCCTGTTTCCTGGGCCTGCAGCATTTATTCTGTCTCACACGTTATGTCTGCTGTCCACCTGAAGGTGACTGCTCCACCTCATGTACCTGTACCAGCAGTGGAGTGATGGCACTGGCAGATGCTAAATTGCCAAATATATTTGCAGAGTCTTGGGCAACCCTAATGAGCCTGAGCTGAAATCTCCTCTGTTGTCATCCTTAGTTCTCAGCCAGCTAGATTGGTATTGATGACACTACTTTGGGAATGTCTGAAAGAGCAATGCTTGTACTTTTTGTTGGACTGTAAATGCAGCTTCCTGCAGCTCAAGTCAGAATCATAATACTTTAAGCAATAGGCACGTATGGAGAATGTGAAACCCCTTCCCAAAAGATTGTACATGTCCTCAAAGAGAGGTGGTTTTTGTTGAACTGGATCAGCTTTAAGCTGAAGGCTTCCACAGGGGTTCCATTTCCATCTTTTCTTTGACTCTTCTCAGGTATTGCACTAGATCATATCTCCTTTCCTGCCTGCTTGCCTTGGGACCATGACCTCTGAATGCCTTACTCTCTATTTTAGGCATATTGTCCTGATGTTTTTTGGCACAGAGCCTGCAGCCTCTGCTTTGCAGGGTGAACCAAACAGCAGGCTGGCTGAAACAGCTTACTCAGGGACTCGTGGGCAGCTGGAGACGGAGCTATGAATTTTGTCCATACATCTTGAATTCCAGTGAAGTGCTCTACCTGCTGTTGTTTCCCTCCCTTTTCTAGAAGATCTTGAGAACAACAATATTCTGCTGAAGCTGTAGTTGAAACTCAGCTTCTTAAACCTAGATGCCAGAGGTGAGATGGATCCATTTATTGTCCTTTTCATATTGAGGAAGGCCGCTTTTGGAAGTGATGTCTGTCCTCAGCTTCCAGAGCTACACCCACCTAATGCCTCCACAAACCACATGCTTAAATTTGATGACTAGTTGATATACTGGACCTATGCAACTCATAGGGATTTGTAAATTTGAAGCAAAACTCTGGTCTCTAAGGGCCACCAATACCTTCTTGAACTTGGGAAAATGTCATCAGTGCCAAATGTAATCTCCATACGGCAGACAGCGTTTATACTTTGATCAATTTGAGATTCCCTTGGGGAAGGTAAGAGAATGGAGCCCATCTATTCCTGGTCCCATCCCCTAAAATCCATGGGAGAAGGATGGGAGTGAGCACCTTATTTGTTGTTATTGGCTGTGTGTAGCATGATGCAACTGCTACACAACAGAAAATGTGGTTGCATTCATAGACTGAATGATTCCTAATTAAATATCAATTCAATTTTGTGTATTTCTGCTTATTCATCACTGGTACACAGGGCATAATTTCCTCTAGCATATTTTAATTCCAGACTAGAAACTGATTTGCTAAGAAGTGTTAATATTTGGGATTTTATTGACCTTTCTGGGCTCACTAATACATAATAAAAACCTCAATACCCAGATTATATCAGTTTACTGGAATTTGTTAGAGAATACATGTAACGCTTTCTCCTTGACTGGATGAGTATGTACCATTTCCAAAGTTAACAAGGATCCTCCATCTGAGGATTGAGACTCCACAATGTCTGACTCCACTTGTTCCTTTGTTCAAATCACACTGAGTAAAGCAATTTTTTCCTTGTGTTTAAATGAAGTTTCCTGTATTTTAGTTTGCCCATTGCCCCTCGTGCATTCATTGGATAACAGTGAAGATTCAGACTTTGTCTTTTTATCTCCCCATTAGGTATTTATCCACTAAGCTCTGTATTCCTGCAATTATGCAATTCACTAAGCTCTTTACATTCATTTAAAAATAGGATTTTTGCTTTCTCATCTAGAGGGTCATTTAACAGCTTTACTGTAAAGGCACAGGAACCAGGAGGAACTGGATTGTCATTTGTATTAGAAATGATATCTAGCCCTGTGCTCTCCCCTACAGCATATGCTGACAGCTCTCCTCTGGTGTGGAGAGATGCATACCTATGGCACCCTGTTGCTATCACACCATAATATTAAGCAAATAGCTTTTGTTCTACTTGAACACATGTACCAAACCCCCAGCATGAAGGAATGTCACCTGGTGCATTTGCTTTTGTAGCTCATGCTGAGACAATAGTCTCACTTACCCCTCCTTTTTTATTTCCCCATGTTTTCTGACTTCTAATAACTCAGTTAGGGACAGAGAAAATGTTGGGTTCCCTGGCTGGTTAGTGCAGTGGCAACTCTTTAAAGTAATAAGTAAAAAAAAAAAAAATTAGTCCTAATTAAGGAGTTATCCTCATGATTTGTGGTTTTGTATACTGGAAAGCAGGCCAAGGCTGTCTGATTTCATTTCTGTAAAAGAATGTAACTCCGGTTCCTTGCCAGTTTACACCATTCCCCATGCCGGGCAGTAGATAATTTCTCATGGTCCCAAAGCTTTCAACAATACTCTATTATGTTTCATGACTCATAAATGGGCTGGTGCCCATGGAAAGCCATGTGTCTCAGTGCAGGCAGCACAGCTCCCTGCAGTATGTTTGAACTGATTTCATAGCCTCCAGACCTAGCATGGTTTATTATTTTTATGACTTGCTCACTGTTCTCATTGTTGCTAAGACCATATTGCATCAGTAGCAGGAATAAAATTCAAGGCCCTGATGTGTTTTTATGCAAAATGAAAAGCACAGTATGCAGTTTCAAATGGATGCAGAAGAAAACAAGACCAAACAATAGGCTGAACTAAAGTTAGATCTAATACCTCTTGAGATAAGTAGCTCATATAAACTGCAGACAGCTGATAGATAAGATGATGTTGTTATCTGGACTGACAGAGCTGTGGTGATTATTCTTGGCTTACCTGTGCACTCAGGGCTCTGCTGCTGAATGTTGCCTACCTTCTCTCTATTAAAACAGAATAAACTCAAGGATTAGAAAGATGAAATAGCCCTGAGTCTGCTCCTGCAAGAGAGCTGAATCAAAGCAGCCAACTGTGACTTGCATAATTACTTGCTGCTTTCAGCCTGCTGAGCACTGTGCAAACACACATGAAGCCGCAGTGCAGACCTCTATACCTGAGTAAAGGTTGGGAGATTACAGTGGTGTGTTTATGGCCTGGTCCTACTTTTATTAATGTCCATGGAAAAACTGCTGGCTGGCTCCTGTCCTCAGGATTTTTTAATCCTATTGTGATTTCCTGGGGTTTGGATTCACTTGGCTTGATCTCAGCAGCCTTGTGATATGGGGAGGGCTGTTCCAGAGGGGCTGGTGTGGAATGGGAGCCAAAAGGGGATCAGTTTAGGAGGGTTGAATGGAGTGGTTTTGTCTGCTGTTGTAAAGCTGTTTTGTAATACTCAGATAACTTATTGAAACTGCTGCCAGGTACTGTTGCAAGCATATGACTGTGGAAATAGCTGCTTGAGTAATAAGAACAATAGAATTTGAAAAAAAAATATTATTACTTTTAAAATTTATCTTGGGTAATAAAAGCAAACAAGCCAGTATTGCTTTATTTTCCTAGTTAGATTTGCTTTCAGATTCTTATATTCCAGGTTAAGACAACAGCTAGGTTGTAAAAATATGGGCTGAGGACTTTTTTTAATAAAATAATTCCTTTCCTCCTCATTTGTGTTCAATTTCTACTGGAACTACTATTTCAGTCTTCAATATTTGAATTAAAAAAATTCTCTGAGATTTAGCCTCAAAAGAGTATGCACATAGCATTTTAAAATGCACCTTCTTATTGTAGTTGCTGTGTTACATAATTTCCCATTTGCTATTTCATTCTTCTTCCAATTTAGCCAGTTATGGAGTTTTTAATGTACATACTTATTTGAGAGGGCTGAATATATTTGGTCTAGTGAAAGAAAAGTATGTTCTATAAACAGATCTGTTCCTTCAGCAGAGCTTCATCTGTTTAGTAATTTTTTTTGGAAGGAGTTGCAGCAGTAACATTGGAAATGGGCATGGCTGCTTGAAACAATCACTGGGCATTTGTACAGAAAACAGGGATTCAAGTCAGGAAGCTTTAAGAAGTGAAGCATGTGTGGATCTGTTGTGATGCCTAATGATTCATTTAGTGTGCTGTGGTTAATGATTCTAATGACTTTATGTGGTAATCCTGCTACCACCCTCACCTCCCCCTCCCTCACCCGTTCTCCCCCTGAAACATGCAAGAAAATAAAAATAAAAATCCAGCAGCAGACTTGGCTGGCAGCAGGTACCACCCTGGGCAAGATGCAGAATTGAGGTGGGAGTCCGGGTTTCCCACAGCCTGGCCCGTGCTTGTGGCTCCCATCGATTTCCCACAAGCTGCAACAGGGAAAATTCCCCGCGATGGACCAAACTCACAAGCTCAATGACTGCAAAGGGAGGATGCAGTGCCCAGCTGTAATTAAAAGTGCGTTCCTAATAGATCTTGTAGCTGGAGCCAAAGGACCTGGATTTGTTCTCTGCTGCTGAGGGAGGCAGGAGCAGTAATTAATTAGCTAGATGAGCTTTTCCATTGCGCAGAGCCTGGTCCCATGACCCAAGACAGCTTTCATTGTGAGGCAAATGGAAGATTTATTTATTAAAGCTCAAGGCTAAGGTACAGATAGGTAAAAGTTTTGGAAACAACCTAAAATCCTTATAGTGTGTAGCAGCCTGGGGAAGTGTTTACCCAATTTTCATGAAGAATGCCCTCCTTCCATCCCACCTCTGACCAACTTCAGACTAGCCACCTGCCTAAACATGCTCCTTGGGGATTTTTCTCGCAATTCAAATGCAAATGTTATGCTGATCGCTTGCTCCAGAGGTTGGCAGCTAGCTTACTCCGGAGAAGTTACATGGATGTTTTCCCTAGCAGCAGAGGCAATTTAGTCTTGCCCCCATGTTTGGCCACTTGCTCTTGGCACTGTCCCGTGCAGTTCATTGCCCCTCATTTGTGCTGAGGCAGCTCTTTGCGGAGACATGAAATCATCCAAAATTAAAAAAACCCCACCAACCTGACTGCTACTCAGAAATTTCCCTGACTCAGTTTATCACAGAGCCCCACGACCAGTTGCATCAGTACACAAAAAACAGGAGGTAAATCAAGATGTAGGGATGGGAACAGGAGACCTTGGTCAGGCAAGAAAGTAGGAACTTCTCAAGCTTATTATTTTTTTCAGGAAAAGGAGTTATATAATTGTATATATTCAGTTTGTGGTTGCACAGTAGCAAATCTGTGCATCCAGAGGTAGCAGCTTGATGTAGGTTAGGGCTGGGAGCAAAGTTACCTTCCTGCAGAATCTGTATGGATTAAGAAATAACTGGATGTGGCACTCAGTGCTCTGGTCTGGTTGAGAAGGTGGTGATCAATCATGGATTGGACTCGATGCTCTCAGAGACTAAATGATTCAGTGATTTTCTGTTTTGCCGTTTTATTTCAGCTTCATGCTGCGGTGGGAGGATGGAGAGTACTTGATGTGGCATGAAGTTAGAGTGGTGCAGACAGGTGGTATTTGATCTGGCACAAAGCCTGCTGGTACAAAGTTGATATGTTGAAATGTTTTGAACAAGTTAAACTGACAGAGCTTATATCTGTGCTGTGTTTTGCCCCAAGGAGTTGTGCCAGTTTTAGTCAGGATACAAACTGGACTCAGTGTTTTGCCAAACCATGGATGTGTTGCTGCTCTTTCGTGATCACAGCTCATGGTCTTTGCAGGAAGCTGTTGAGATCCTGAGTGAGATTTCCTTCCCACCCTTGTGGTCACTGTTTATGTTTAGGGGTATTCTGTGCCTCCTGTGTAATCAAAAATGTAGTTCAAAGCATGGGCACTTCTCTCACCCTTCCTGGCTTCTCACCAGAGCTGCACAGGACCTTTAGATTTGCAAAACAGCAAGGAGACTGGCAAACAAGGTGCTTCCTTGGACACAAGGTTTTGGGATACATCTGCCTTTTCCTGCTGTCAGAATTTGGGATTCTTGAGGTCCCAGAGGAAATGGGAAAAGTAACTGTCTCCCCAAAGGTTAAGGAAGGCAAAAGATGAGTCTGTTGTTTGCATCACTGAGGTGAAGTTCAGAGGCAGGAGGCAAATGGAAAATGGGAATAATGTGGAGTTAATGCCCTTGACCAGTAACTTGTATATCCATTTATCCAAAACGCAGGCTTTGCAACCTCTTTGAAAATTGTTCCAGAAAGTCTGGTTTCTTCTGATGTTTCACTCTATGCTGTAGTTCCTGGCCTAGCTTCTGCCTAGCTGGCAGATGTGGACAAATCCTGCCTCTTGGCAGGAAAGAAAGGTTTGGTTTTGATGTCCATCAGAACCAGAGCCTCTCCCATGAGGCTGCTGCTGAGGAGATGCAGAGCTGAGGAGGGGCAGACAGTAGCTGTTAGAGAACAATTACTGTCAGGGATCAGATTTGATAATGTAAGGAGTTAGTGCCTAAATAAAATTAGTTAGAGCCTAGTTCAAGTAGGATAGTGTGTCTGAGGAGTGTTATAAGCTGATGTCTTTGGATGTGTGTTGAAAATGGATTTCTTCCTCGAGGCCATGAAAAGTGAACTGCTGACTGAGTACAAGGTATGGTGTTATTGAAAAAATCTGTGAAAACACAGGCCTAGATAATGAAGTAGTGTGGGATTCACGAGTGGGAGGATTGTTTTCAAGCACAAGGGCCGTAAGTCTGAGGACATAATGAGGAGATACAGGTAGAAGGTTAATTAAGTGCATTTCCTTGAGAGGTACTTGGTATATATCCATAGTCCAAGCACTTGAATAGGCAAGTCTGATGTGTGAGTGTGAGCAATAAGCCTGGAAAATGCTTAGTGTAAATACTGGCAAAGTACTTTTAATGATGATATTTGGATGTGCAAGTCAATACACAATTGCTTTTGTTTCCCTTTTTCTCTACCTCTTTTTATGATTGCTTAAAAGTACTTAAGAGATGCTTTGCTCCACTATAGCTCCCTTTACCTCATTCAGACAAACTTAGTGTGCTTTCCTGGACAGCAACCAAGTTTCTATTTATGCCAGCACACCAAGCTTGTGCTAACTTGTACCATTGTGGCAAGAACTGCTAATGAGTGCAAATGTGTTCCTGGAAAACCCTTGATGCTGGAGAGGCATCTCTGAGTGGAATGATGCTCCTGGCTATGAAATAGCTGAACACCTGTTCCATTGTCCAATGCAAAAGGTTTTACTGATAACTGAAATGGACTTTCATCTCCCTCTGAGTCTTGAAGGAGATGAAGATTAAAGACTCTCCTGAACACTAGAAGCCTTTGTCAGCTGTAGTCTATCTCAGGGATACCTCACACATCTTGGACTGGGAGCAAACAGTTCTTCAGTTCTTGTCTGTTTCCAGAATCTATCTGTACTAGGCACTTCATTACTTTGATAGATGTCTTTGCAGAAATATATAGAACCATTTTAATGGTTTCAAGCTATTCCAGGTTGACCTACCCCGGTAGGTACTGGCAAAATCTGAGCCTGTTACTTCATTAGCTGTTGTTCAAGAGACCTGGATGGCTCAGAGAACTGGAAAATGATGTTTTGCTTTTTTCACTTGGGTGCTAGTGTGAATTCGAATACTGGGGAATCTGGATGTTGCAGATTATGAGATGAGTTTATGGTGTTTCAGTTCAATTTTTAGGGAGCTGAAGAACCCTATTGAGCTGCCTTTACATTTTTCAGCTGTGTGGGGTGGGATATGGGATTTTCTGTCTCCTATTCTAGCTTTGCCAGAAACACTTGATTAGAGTGGTATCACAGAATTAAACAGTAATGGGAAAAGAAAAGAAGGATAAAGAAAGAGAGAACAGCTGTTTGCAGTGATTAGTAATGGGGTGGAAGGGAGGTAATGGTTCAGGATGTTTTCCCAGCCTGGAAAAGATACACAGTTTGGGTTTTTTGCAGTTCTCTCCGTTGTCAGAAAAATGTGCCCCTGGATAGGTCAGAGAGGGCTAGGGCTGACACTGGCGAGGCTGGGGCTGCCCCTCTGGCCACCTTCTGCTGAGAAAAGGCCTTGCCATGGGTGTTTGGTGGCAGTGGAAGTGGGACAGTGACCCAGGTGGGACCTCTCTGTGCCCTGGCTCACAGCAGTAACTGAAGGGCAGAGGGGATTTTAGGGCCCTTGTTTTTCAGTGAGGGGGATCTTCCACTGCTCAGACCTCAAAGTGAAGCGCTGCTCTCCTACAAGGCCTGAAGAGATGCTTTCAACCAGACAAAATCCCTGCACAAACTGCAAACAGACCACAATTTCTGCATGAAACTAGATTGGTGTACCTACCTCTGAAGGAGATTTTAGAGAGTGGCACTTGAGCACAAATAGTCAATATTTGTACAATACAGCATTAAGCTTTTCTCAGTTGAAGAATAATAACCTAATAGTTAACACACTACAGCTTGGAAGTGGGAAGGCAAATGCTTTTTGCCTTCTGTTACCTTAGTTACTCTCTCTATACATTGGGGATAAAATGAGAACCCCCTGCAGCAGACCTGTGGCGCTGTTGCAAGTCTTAATAGATGTTTGCAGTGTTCTTTAAAGTCCTTTGATTAAAGTAATTCTGAACATGTGAAGTGTTAAGGTCTTTTTGTATACTTGGCTGCAGTGAAAATGACCACGATAGAAGAAACTGCATCCTGACTTTGAGAAACTGTTAAAAGCAGAATTTGAAAGAGAATGTGTTAAACTGTAACCATGAGAGATTTTATATATTTAAAGAAAAGCAGATCCTGTGATATTGACATAATATTACAGGGTTTTTTTTCCATTTTGCCAATCCAAATCACCCTATTTCTTCGTAGTAATTCTGAGAAATATACTCTTATCTCCTCTTTGAGATGTGCTTTAATTATTATTACCCATTACAATCTATGAGAAGCAGAGTCCCATAGAAGTCTATTCAAGAGACTTAGAGGGGGAAGAAAAATTCTCAAACAGTTCATATAATCTCAGACTTAGACCAAGAACACCCTTTGCCTGCCCTGTTTGTGTCTCTTTTTTTTTTTTTTTTCATTTTATTTGAAAAATTCCAAGCTAGGCAGTGACTTACCTCACTGTGGATGTCTAGTGCCCAAAGAGCCCCATTCTTGGTTTTTTGGTGGTGCTGTGTTAAAAGTGTTTCATAATAAATAAAGCTTCCAGTGTTAATGGTAAGGCAAGAAGACTTGACGTTTCTGGACTATAATTGGCTTTCATCCTCCTCTGCAGTAGCCAGTGGTAACAGAGACTCCATGCCAAGATGTAGCATCAGTTACACCCAGACAGCCTTCAGACTGTCAGGGACAGTAGACTGGGTGATGTAGCTCTAATATCATCAAACTGGAAAAAACCAAAGCCAGGCAGTAGATTTTTATAATACCATATATATTCTTTTTATTGAGGGACAAGATTTAGTGAATTCTTGACAGTCTGTTTAGACAAGCCCAAGCCAAGTCACAAACTCGGGAGGATGGGTGTGGGCAGAGATGTTAACAGAACAAAGTGGCCTGTCTGAGTCGGCCAAGCAGACTCATGCAATTATGTCTAAGAGTGGAGCTACCTACGTAAGTGAAAAATGAAGAGTATTTCTGTCACCCATGACTTGGTGCAGAAATCAAAGAGAAGAAGCTCACTTAGCATTACATGCAAGAAACCCCAAAGTCTGGCATGTTCCAAGAAGTTCAAATATACTCTGTCCTGACTGCTGGGAATGGAAGCAAACATCTTGGGTGGTTTGCATGTCATGCCAGAGCCACCAACAGAAAACAGGACTACTCCCTGCTGTGTGGGGAGGCAAATTATCAGAGAAAAAAAAGTCTGTAATCAATATAATTTGGAAAGTATTTTTAGTCAGAATGATGGTGATATGAATGCTGTTGTCAAACTGGAGGGGACCTTAGGAAGCCAGATCCCTAACGTGGGATGAGGGACATATGGCTAAATACAGAGGAGTGTAGGGCAGCTCAGCCTTAACTCCTTCTGGCAGAAATGCACCCTGGGAAAAGGTGATCTTACCTCTACTCCTGTGTTCACAGNCTTGTGATATAGGGTGTCCTTTCAAATCATAACAGTGTTATAGAAACACCATAAGGGCATTCCAAGGCTTTTCACATTAAGTTCTGCCTGTGGCATCTCATAAATGTTGGTTATATGTATATTAATATCTGTATATATGTATATAATGTATGTAATTTAATATATGTATATTAAATATCTTTAAATGGAAACATATCACCTCTAGGAAGTGACTAAGATATACCGTAAGAGAGGATGAGAGAGAATTTTTTTTTTCTTTTTTCATTTTAATATCACAGGGCAGTTCTATACTTTCATCAGAAGATCATTCTATAGACTAGTAAGCTTGGATTTATTCTATGACATACCTTGGCGGAATACACATGCAGTGACATATCGATAAGTCAGCGATTCCTGAGATACCTGTGAATATTTTCCATAATGAACAACTTTAGTCAGTAAAGCAACTTTTGAGCTTGGATGAGGTGTGAAATTTTGAAACCCTGAGTTTGTGGGGGTGTGATTCACCTGCCCAAATACAGAGATCTCCATCTGTGCTCACTGTCTAGACTGCTGTTACAGTCAGCAAAGAGAAAACAGGCATTTCTAGGGCATGATTTGCTTTTTCCTAAAATAGTCATCTGGGATATGTCAGGCAACTGCTTGGAGACAGAAGTCCAAAGATGACTTAGCAGTATGGAAATCTGTGAGCCAGAAAATTGTGTTCTGTAATTCAGAACTCACTTCTGAAAGCTGAGTTTTTTCAATACTTATGTTGAGAGCCATAAAACATGAGGTTTCAGAATGCAACCTGACCTGAACTGCAATCCCTGGCTGAGAACTTTATCAGAGGGAAGCTGTTCCCTGCAGGTCTGAGCTGCTTCCTGCACATGGACTGTGATGGGACCCAAGGTGCAGTGGGCTCATCTCATACTATTTTGAAAAACCTCCTCCTGAAGAACAATTTGCTCTTTAGTGATCACTGTGCAGCTCATTTTTAATCATTCCTTCCCACAGAAAAACGTTATCCCAGCCATCAAGTCTGTCGGAATCAGCCAGAGGAGGGCACTTTTGAGCTTTGGGAGACCTCTGGTCCAGTGGGGCCGAAGGTGCCTCTTGTCCCATTACTTTTATTTGCTGGACATTTCCTTAAAATCCTCCAGCAGTAGGCTTGGTTCAATGTCTAACTCCTGTCACGGGTTATGGTGGGCTTCTTTTGCTTCTACATCTTCCATTCTGTTGGTCACCAGTTGTGGTGATGTCTGTTAGGAGGTGGCAAGAGCCAATGCTTTGTCTATGGAGCATGATACAATCGCAGAATCAAGGAGGTTGGAAATTACCTCCAAGACCACCGAGTCCAACCTGTGACCCATCACCACCTTGTCAAGCAGACCAGGGCAATGAGTGGCATGTCCAGTCATTTCTTGAACACCTCTGGGATGGTGACTCCACGACCATCCTGGGCAGCCCCTTCCAATGCCTGACAACCCTTTCAATGAAGAAATTCTTCCTAATGTCCAACCTGAGCCTCTCCTGGCACAGCTTGAGTTTGTTTCCTCTTGTTCTGTCCCTTGTTCTTTGGGAGCAGAGCCTGACCCCCATCCGGCTCCACCCTCCTGTCAGGGAGTTGCAGAGAGTGAAAAGGTTCCCCCTGAGCCTCCTTCTATCCAGGCTGAGCCCCCCCAGCTCCTCAGCTGCTCCTCACATGCCTGACTCTCCAGACCCTTTTCCAGCTCCGTTCCCTTCTCTGGACTTGCTCCAGCCCCTCAATATCCTTCCTGAAATGAGGGGCCCAGAACTGGACACAGAACTCAATGTACCTCAGCAGTCCCCAGTACAGAGGAACAGTCAGTGCCCTGGTCCTGCTATCCACAGTATTTTGATACAGACCAGGATGTCACTGGACCTGTGCTGCAGAGTGTGGGTGTGGATGAACGTGCTGGTGCCTTACTTCCAATCTCTGGATCTTGTCCTGCTGGTGATGGTGGTCCAGCTGATATTGTGGGATCCTTCTGTGCTGGTGGACTGAATAGGACACAAGCCTGAGAGCTGCCTCAGCACTGCCTGTTTCAGTGGTAGTGCCCTGGTGTCAAACTTATGGCCTGGGCTAGTTTTTGCTCTGTTAGATGATGTCCAGGTGCGTGTGGAGGTTGCATGGCCAAAGGCAGGCGGTATTGCTGAGGTGCACTGTTGTGGTACGGAGGAACATCTCTGTGGGTACGGGTGCTAGCCTGTTGCTCAGCCCCAGTGCCAGAAAGCAGATCCTGACATTTATAGTTTAGCAATCTGGGGGTTGCCTTGATATCTATTAATTTGTACTGGTTTCTAAGTGCAGAATCTGTCATGCCAAGTGCTTGGCTTCATTTTGGACACTTCCCTTGAAAAGGTCAGGCCTCTAGATTGCACAGCGGCGAAGCTGGAGATGTACTTAGCAGCCGTTCGTGCAGAGAAGTATTTTCAGGGAAAGTATTTAAAACATTGGCAGCGGGGGGTGGGTGGAAATCGCAGGGAAAGTAAAATCCGTACGTATTGTACATATGTTCACTTTAAAGAGCGGGTGACCCCTGCTGAGTTTCTTGGCACTGAACGCCAGGCCAATGAGGACATCACCAGATGGGTTCATTACCAAGGCATTTTCATTATCACCCCTTGGGGCCAGCCCCTTGTTGTCCTCCTGGTTGGAGCATGGGAAGGAACACTGTGTTCTGAATCCACGGAGGTATGAGAACATAGGGGGAAGTGCCTGTTTCTGGGACAAAAAAAGCCACAGTGACTGGTCACGCCATACAAGTTCACGTGAGAAGCTGAAGGCCAGTTTGCTGATCCTAAAGCCCCCCTCTCTCAGCTCAAACACGTAAGCACATGCAGGTTCAAATGTGCCATTAAGAACCACTAAGTGCCAGTGGTAACCTGGTTTATCTCAGATGAGGCTCCCCTGGCACGACCCTATCAGTACATTAATTTCAGTGGAACTCACTGGAACTTATACAAAGACAACACAAGCAGACAGAACATAAGCAAACCAAGCAAATCTTGGTTAATCTAATGTGCAGGAATTCCCTACTGAATATGGACTAATGCTTTGAATTTGTTTTGACTTATCTTGCAATGTTAGTTCTCTGAAAGCAATGAAACCGTAACTTTCAACACTCACACTCCTTTAAAATCTACATTTGGAGGAGCAAAGACATCAAGTTAAACTGATGACACTTTTGCTCTTTCCCAGAGAATTGCTATGCTTGGCATCGGCTGTCACCTTTCCCAGAAGTTGTCAAATGCAAACTAATACATCAGTGTAAGGCTTTGCTTCCCTGGATCAGGCTGTAAAGGCTGCATTGGTGCAAGATTGATTTCTTCACCTACTGTTGCTCTCACTTTTTTCCTCTGAGTATGCAGCCCTGGATTTGTGGAGTAGTTGCTATGAAATTGGAGTGAAGGAAGGTCCATAGATGGGTTCTAAAACTGGTAATGATTCTGAGCCAGGATTTAACGAAGTAGGTGACCCCTTTCTGCCTGACACAACCTCATACGCTGTGGAGAACTTGTGTGCTAGACTTGGAAGTGTGCTGGGTGGAATTTCTATCACCTCTTTCCCAATTATCTTTGTTTACACATGAAGCCACCTGTCTTCTTGGTACCTTGCCATGGTGAAAAGAAGTTTCTTTCCATGTTCCCAAGAGAAGGAAACTGTTTAAAAAAAAATAAAAATGGAAAGCATTATAACATTTATGAAGAAAAAGTAAATATGTATTGCAACAGACCTGGAAGGGTCAGAATGGACTGAATGTTCCTAAACCTTTATGGTAATTTGCTCCAGTAATTTCCATCATAATTAAGAAGCTGATAGCAACGTTATTGCTCTGAGTCAGGCTTGCAAGATCAGCTTCTGCAGCACACATAGCTTCAGGCTGCCCATATCCTGCATGTAAATGTTATTAGTTTAGAAGTGGTTAGTTAGAAATATGTCTGTTAAATGCAAACTTTGGAGCAATGCAGATATACAAAGCTGATAATAAACCCCAGCTGTGGTGAAATGAGGAAGTTTTATGCACACCTTGTCTCTGCATCCACCTTTGCTCCCAGGAACACATCAGAGTGATCTTGAGGGATTTTTTTTTTTTTTTTTTCCTTTGGATGCTGTGTCCTGGCTGTTTCCCTCTGCCTTTCCCATGATGTGGATGTGAGAAAGCACATCAGTGTCCAGCTTGGTGAGGGCACATGTGCCAAATATCACCTCTTGTGATTATAATCTCACTACACCGGTGTTGCTTATCTCCCGTGTATCTTGGATTCCATGAGGACTGGGCTGCCCAAGGAGGTGGTGGAGTCGCCATCCCTAGAGGTGTTTAAGAAAAGGTTGGATGAAGTTCTTGGTGACATGATCTAGATATTAGGGTAGGATGAGGTGTTGGTAGTAGGATGGCAACAGGTCAGGTTAGGTAACAGGTTTGACTAGATTAGATTANGTACTGGGTGGTTCTAAAAAGCAAGTTGTGATACTGAGGTGCCAAAACAGGGACACAGATTTTACATGTTTTCCCTTTGAGTATTGTGGAGCTGTTGTTAGACAGATGGTTGATACAAACAGATGTCAGCCCTGGAATTGTTCATGAGTTGTCCCCTTGTAAATTTGCTGGTTATTGGCTTTTCTCCAAGATAAGATGACTGAGATGGGCTCTCGGTGTTGATTGATTTTTAATTTTTTTTCTTAAATTAGGAGAATAGGAAATACTGAATAATAGGGAAACTGGTTCATTTGTCAGCTCCCATCCTGACCCCCTGATTGAGTTACTGGTAAAGAGGATGGAAACTACTGATTCGTACAACAGTGAGTATTCGCAAACAGCAGGATAACAGGGAGCAAGGACATGCCTGGAATTTGGATAGAGCTCAATCAGTATGTGCAATGTTGGATCTTCTGATCTTCCTTCTCTGCACGACACTGCTTTGATTCCTCCACCTTGGGACAAGTGTTTGCCAGATTTGTTGAGTGATGTGCCCCATGGGGAGCAGTGGATCTCCCTGCCTTTGTATGACTCTTCCAGGTCACCAGTGAAAGGCTGAATGAGCAGCATTGTGCTGATGCCCTCCAAAGTACCAGGATGTGCTCCACCAGTCTTGTTAGCATGTAAGGGTCTGGATTTCTGCATAGCTGTCTTATACTGTCTTTGGAGTTGATTCATCCTTTCAATTCGTATTGAAAAGGGAACGAAAATGACTTGAGAAAAGGTCAGTCCTCTCCTCTGCCCCTAATACTTAAAATCTACACCAAGTTTCTTTTTACCTTATCATGCCATGGGAAGGCATGTACTCCTGATTATGAGCTGGATCACATTTGGAAAAGAAACTTTAATAGAACAATATGATATGCTTTGGATGTATCTGTGGGTGAGATGTCTTGGATGGTTCCTCTTGGGCAACTGAAACAGTTGGTTCTGTTTGCAACTGGCAGCCTGTGCTGTGAACATGGAAACTCTGGGAATGCTTTTTGAAACCTAGCCCTGATGTCAATTGTGTATTTACCCTAAAAGGTAACGAAATCTATTCCTGCATCCACAGTGAAAGAAGCATGTAAAGGCATTTCCTGCCCTGGACACAGCATGTGTTGATGCAAATTTTACTCCTGCACTTCAGGATTTGCAGTCCTAGCACGTGCTGACTGTGGGAGTGCTCCCTGCAGCACATTCATCCCTCCTGGCACAGAGAATCTCAGATATCTTTTTTGGATGACTGAGGAAGAGCACGAAAGTGTAATCACTTGCTCTGAGAGCAAACACAAGATATTATAAAAAGCTTTAGCAGTATGACTCAGGAACAAGAATTACTGCATGCTGTCTAGTAGGAATTCTAAAGCTCCTATAACTGAGGGTTATTCTATTTTATGACTTACCAAAAGGCAAGGTTGACCTATTTGCTTGCATTATGACTAAGGAAAAAGCCACAGAATTATGCACCACCACAGTTCAATATTAGTCTTGAAGCTAAGCCCAAACAAAGTTGACAATACAATCCGAGCTAACGGTGACAAAATAATAGGAAGAAATAACCTGAGGACATTTGCTTTCACAGCTCTAGATTGGTTCCTGGGGACATGAATGAACTGTAAATGTCAACTTTCCCATCCTTTGGGAACAGAAATTCTAGGTGAAAATAGAATCTCCTAATAATTGAGAAAGTCTTTCACGCAGTATTGGATAATTCACAACTAGACTTGTGCTGATAAATTTTTCAGATTTGCGTAGCTGATGTGAAAATTCATAAGAAAGGTCTTGAATTTGAATTAAGCAGGCAGGATAAACTCCCCTCCCTCCTCCCCCCCCCATTAATTCCACAATTATAATCACTTCAGATGGAATGAAACCTGTTTAAGTCAGTTGCTGTACTTTGTTCAAACTTTAAAAAATATAGGGAAGTAAATTTTTAAAATTACAAATATGACCAATTCATAAAATCTAAATGCAATTTTTTTTTTTTCCTTTTTGGAATGTTTGCTTTTCAATGGAAAAAATTTGCTAGGATTAATATACATCCAGCCAAACTACCACTGCCTGTTTTATTTTCCTTCACCCGAAGGATTTTTCCCAGTTCTACCCCCAGACAATGGCAGAGATCCACACCCTCGTGGGTAGATGGTGGTCAGCTCTCACAGGAGCACTTGGCTACCCTGATGCCAAGTCTTGGATAATCTCACTTGACTAAAGACACATAAATGAAGAGTGTGGGGAGCAGTTGAGGTTTATAGGGCTGACCCCAGAAACGGAAGGTTTTGAGCAGGGCTGCGGCCACTGCTGGGGAGCAATAGGAGGTCTGGCTTCCAGGAGCTGCTAAAGGAACAAAAAGTTCCTTCTGTCCCTGGCGTGGATTGAGATATGGCCAGGCAGCGAGCTGCTGACCCAGTACAGGATGTCTGTGGGATGGGAGGGAGATTTTTTGGAAACGAACTTTGAGAAATTCTGCAGGAGGAGGTTCTGCAAACAACTGTGTTTAATCTCGGTCTCTGCTCAGATGTGGGTGCTCGTGGTTTGCAAAGTTTGTTCAAGAAGGGGTCAGTAGTGTAACTCCATCACGATGGACACTGGAGATGTCTTACTCCTTTACAGAAAAAAGAATTGAACAGGGTCAGATACCTCTGTGCTGCCAGTGGAGTGAACTCTGAGCACTGGCTGGCCTCAGTCTGTGGTGGGGTCAATTACAATAAATGTGTGTACTTCATGCTCCCAGTAATTATCTAATTAGAGGCACTTTGAAAGCAGATAGTGCTTGATTTTTTTTGTTGAAAAGTTGTCCAAAATGTGGAAACTAAGAGAAGAGAGAAAAGAAGAAATTTTTTCAAGCTCACATCAGTAATAATGTTTGCACTGAGCAAACAGACCTTGGTTCATTAGATTCTGGGAGGATTAGAGAAGTATAACTAACAAGTTTTGTACATACAAACTTTTGAAGTTCCTTTTTTTTTTTTTTTAACCTTGCCACAGCAGTATACAAAAGATATGTTAAAAGCCTATGAAGTGAAGGTGTTGGGACTCCTCTGCCTAAAGTTGTTATTGCAAAAAGACGACTTGCAGTATTAAGGGCTGTCCCATCTGCAACGTCCCAACAGAGACACTATTTGTGTATTACTCCTTGCCATGGTTTTAATTTTAATTTTTAAATTTCGTTTCCATGTGTGCTTATCTCCAGAGTTCATCTCAGGGGAAGTTCCACCTTACCCCAAACCTCTGAGTGTTGGTGGATCTCTGAACTGGGTCACATGTACCAACATTGAATGTGATTTATTAAAAAAAATAACATCAAGGTAGCACCGCAGAATGAGAAATAACTACACAATATAAGGAGAAGTGGGGCATTAGGGTTAAGTAAGAAACTGTAATAGTTGTTCAAAATCTTGGGGTAACAAATGATCTGAGAAGGATCTGAAACACAGTGGACTACATTTATATGTAAATATAGGCTGTATGGATGAGACACATATTTTCTGGTATACATTCAAATTTTCTGGTTTTGACTAGAGTGGTGAGGGAAGGAGTTCTGATCTCTAAACTGATCCAACTTGTATTTTCCCCTCTAAAGGTTGGTATGATACACTTGTGGTCAGTCCTATGTCAATAGGCTTCCTTGAAAGAATTATAGTTATATATAAAGCCACTTCTGCTCCTCAACCCCAAACACCCCAGCTCCCCCCACAAAAAAAACCAAAACAAGAAACAAAAAACCCCCGAAACTCCACAAAAAATGAAGGGGAAAGAATCAAAGATCAGCAGAGAAGGAAGCAGTTGAAAAGATGGGACAGAGTGGCATGAAGGAAACCAAGAAGAAGAATGAGGGAGGGGTTATTTAAATGTCCTCTTTGATTTAAAAAAGATCCCAAACAAATAAAAAAAGGCTTCTAGCTGGGCTAGCTGTATCTGCAGGCTCCAGGAATCTGCAGTCTAATAAGTGGCTTCAGAAGAAGACATATTCCTTGCTTTACTTGGAATGGAGGGGAGACAGATGATGAGAGAGAAAAATCCGTACACTGTGATAGGAAAAAGAAAGCAACCCTCAGCATGGAAGAGCTGTACTGGGAAAAATGTGAACAACTCGTAAGGATCTTGCTGTTATTTGTTCCAGTACTTAATATTCTAGACAAAGAGGGCTGTTCTCTGAATTTCTTCTTATGACCTTATTGTGTGTTTGGATATATTTGCTGGTGACCTGCAGTTTTGGATGGGCATTGGCTGGAAAATTTTTCTTTACAGAGATTGTTTTCCTGTTTCATAATAGAAGTTTAACCCTTCTAAGAAATTACAACTGGGGCCTTATTTCTGTGATATTGCCAATAATAACTGTTACTGTTTTCTTGTCCAAATATTCTTTCAACACAAGTGACATTTTGTACAGGATTTTTTTCCCCCAAGAAATATTTAAAATCTTTTCTAAATGCAGTGGAAGTTTTCATATTGATTTAATGGTTGTGGTATCAGGCCCTTGAGAGGGAAAAGGCAGCGTGTTCTTGTTGATCTTTTGTTCATCTTCTTGCCCTTGCTGTCTTCACTTCAGTGAATCTTTCCTGTACAAGGGTGAAGTTGCTGTCCTGTCGTCAGAACCTCTGGTTGACCCTCCCTCATTTTGGCACGTGAGCATAACTACAGCTACTTTTTTTGGCGCATATATACAAATAATTGAAGTAACTTCCTCTGTGCTGGTGATAAATAGAGATGAGAACACCTCTTAACAGAAACAGGTGATGAAGTGGTAGATACCAGGTCACTGTTCGTATCATAAGCAATTCTGGCTAATGTTTGCATGTCTCCTTTTTCATACCTCAATGGGTGAGATGAACCTGAACCACACATCTGAATTCTCATCTTTTGGTCATGAGAATCACCTTTCCCTCATGGTGGTGGCAGGGGCCAGGACCTGGTGCTGCTGGAAAACCGGAGTCTGGAGATGCAGAAATATGTTAGATGTCATTTTGTCTCAAGAAGTCTGCAAGCTTTAGGGAAATATGGGGCTGAACATTGATGTATTTAAAGAAGAGAATCTGTGAGCTGTTTACTTCTTGAATTACATAATCAGTGTGGGTTGGTGGTGCTTCAGTTCTATACTGTGCTTGAAATGACCCAACACGTTGTCCCCTCTGTGCAGGTATGTGATGTGTGTGCCTGATGTGCTCATTTAGCATAGGGTCTGTTGCTGTCCAGTACAGAGCAGCTGAGATATTAACAATAGTTCTAGAAAGAAGTCCAAAATAGATATCAATAGATGAGTTTTCTTACTCGGTCACTAGCAGTGGTATGCCCTGCAGCCAGCCAGATGCTGGCTAAACAAATAGGCCTTGGAATACTTCACTCTGGAGCTGGTGTGCTATAAAGGGAGCATCTGGGACCATCCTTGGAGAGGCCTTGACCTTTCCTAGGAATTCCTCCTCCTGTGCATCATAGAAAATTCCAAGTACTGCCGTAAGACAGAGTCATTCCTCAGACTTTTCCAGATCCTATAGGAAACAACTAGTACCATGGACCACATCCATATGCTGTCAGAGCTGGCTAAACCTTCTTGTAGTCAAAACTGCAAACTGAATAACTGAAACCTTGCATCAGATTTGGAAAACAAACTGTTGCGTTTCATACCCCATCCCCAGTATGGGTAGCAGGGATAACACTTCAGCTGGCAGCATTGGCCATGAGGTTTAACAGAATGCAGCTTATTCTTCCATGACTCTCAGTCCTGGAGTGCTGACAGCAAAAGACTAGAAGTGGGCCAAGGAAATTGATGCTGGATGTGAGTCAGGTACAAAGCTGAATTCAGCTTGGATTTAATATTATTGAAATACCACAGGTGGTTTCGGTTAGGATTCGGCCTCATCTGGCAAGACTGAAGTCAGGTCAGCTGTTCAGTGAGATCCAGTGTTGAATTCTCATGAGCACGGTGAGTTGAGTGAGATTTCAGTCACACCTGAAGCATAAAATTGTCCCTTTCCTGTTTGTGTATGAACTTGGGACCAGAAATCACAGCGGCAGGTGTGAAGTGTACATAGACGTAAGAGTGGGCTTGTGTGTACACATTTTAGTTTTCTTTAGCTTAAATGGGATTTGTACCAATGAGCTGTGACATGGGTCTGACTCTGGGTCCTGTGCCTGGGGGTTGACCCTTTACCTTGTTAATCCAAGAGTGGTTGTTTTATCAGCTTCCAGTTGGTTGCAAAGGAACCTCAAGGTGTGTTTTCAGAAAATCTGTGAGTGTTTGAGACTGAGTGAGAAACCGCAACAGCTCATCAGCTCGTAAGTTATGTCCCTGAGTGTGTTGAGGCTGAGCCACATGGGATCCCTCCACAGCCCACCGGAGACGGGTGTGGAGATGCTCTCCAAGCAGTTGGCTCTGGTTTATCCTGTGCTTTTTTGAACCTTGGAATGCTTGTGGCTGTTCTGACAGACATTAAAGAGGCCCACCAGTGTGACTAGAGGTATTTTCCAAGCTGTTCAGGGTTCCAGTTGCCTCCCCGTTAGTCAGGATTGGCTTTTGCTGACATGATTTTGTTAGAAGAACTCTGGATTAGTGCCAGAGACTGGATCAAAGTGGAATTGTAAACCTGATTAGGTATGAGCAGGATATGGTCACGTTCCCATACTTCCGAAGTTACACGACAAAGCAAGGATGACTTTTGTGTATAAAAGGAGAAGAACGTTTCTCTCTTGGGTCAAACTAATCAGCCAGAGCCCAGAGAAACCTGTTGGAGTGAGATATAGACTGGAGGGGACATCACCAAACTCTGATGCCACAAGGCTGCAGAGTGGCTCATGTCATTCTTGTCTCTTGTTTGTCATGAAACAACATGCCTGTCTTTCCCCCTCTTTTATCAATATAGAAAGTATACTGACAGGTAGTTCCTCTGATTCTTCTCTTATACTTTTGAGGTGTTAAAGAGACAGAGTTGGAATTGATAGCCTTTTGTACAGACAGATCTATTAGAGTGGCACCACTTTCCATTTCCTTGTCCAAATTGAGTCTTCCCTCGAGTCACACAGAGACTATAAAATACAACCAAGAAAGCTCTCCAGTGAGAAAGTTGGAAGTACCAAGTCTTGCATAGCAAAGGTGGGTGCACTGGACTATAAAAGGAGGAAATTAAATATTTTCTTGTCTATTTGAACTCCAGAGGAATCTATACTGACTGCAGGGGCTAACAGGTAGCACCAATCACATCCTTGATTTTCTAGGCTCTGTATTAGTGGGAATTGGCACAAATCTAAGCTTCATCTCTGCTGCTATTCAGCAATTCAGTCACTGGTGATATGATCCAGTCTGGTCATTAATTACCTCATTTCCATTTTTACCCATGATTTATTAGTTGTGCTTTATTACTCTTGATTAGTTTGATAGTGAAAAAGTGACATTTCAGGGAGAAGCTGGCTGGTTTATTCCAATCAATGAGCAGCATAGAGGGCTCTTCTTTTCTTTTGAGTTTCAGCAGTGCGAGTCACAAAGGTGTGGAGATTTTGAACTATTTGACTATATTTGTAAAAGAAGGCTTTTCTCCTTCACACTAGTTGGATTTTAAATATTTAGCCTCCCCTCTTCCCCCTCCTCCTCCTCCTGCACAGAGGATTTGGAGGAGTCTGAATCTCAGCGTCTGGTTTTTGGTGTCCTTAGCCAGTAAAATGGTCAAATATGGCTTCCAAAATACACAAACTGTGCAAGAGCTGGTTTTTACCAAGGAGCTGTTTTTTTGCAGAGTCATTTTTTGCTTATAGCTATGTTCTAGCAAAGCCTGAGGGACCTGTAAGAAGGATTTGTGGAGCCAGAAAGGTGGTTTTGTTTTTTATTTTTTTTTAATCCCCTCCAGTTTCGCCTCTATTTCTGAGGCCGAATAATAAATAAAAATGAGCTTCTATTAAACAAAAGAAAAAATGAGAAGTGCAAATCCTTATCCTCCAGCTCTGGGTTTACCCAGGTATGCAGCAATATCATTTTATCACTGAAGCATCCATTGTATTAGAAAGCCTTGTTTACACGAGCTTAAGCCTCCGGCTGATGGATAGAGCTGTTTCAATTTCCCTCAGTCATTCCCACTATGGATTGTATATTCAAGGGAAAATCCTCTCTGCAATACTGGACATACCACGCTCCGCGCCAACTGCGTTTATTAACTAACACAAAGTTGCGAACGATGTACCAACACAGCGAAACAAAAGAGCCCAGTGTTGAGCCTAAATCAAGGTCCTAAATCATAAGCCGTGGTGTGACAAACTGCACGATGTTTGCCAGTACTTTTAAAATGGGGCTTTCTTGCCAGGCTGAGAATTCATAGAGCCCAGCCAAAGAAAACAATGGGAGGGAGCCAGGGTTCTCCCAAGCCTTGGCATGAATTCCACAATAGTAGCTTTGGCTGAGGTCCACAGACTTGAGCACATGCTCCATAAGGTCACTTCAGAACACCATAATTACTTGGTATTTACTTGCAGACAAAAATAATAATATAAAAACTAATGCCACCAACACAGTTTAGGGTTTCTGTTGCAACCCCAGACCTTGGTGTCTGAGTGTCCCATCACTGGTACCAGGTGATGGAGTGGGGAAGCGTGATCTGAATGACTAAATAACAGCAGTGATGATAAACAGCATGGCACACTTGGGGAGGGAGAGTGGACTTTGTCCCAGCTTGTCCTCGAACTTGTCAGCAATGTTTGCCACTGCCATTCAGTGGCTGTTTACTGACCTTTGGGGTTGAATTCAGAGGTCACTGCTGAGTTCACCTGAGGCAAGTTGTTTGTTGGTTTTTTTTTTCAAATATCCTCTTTTCTGTATCCTCTCCTTACTGCTAGTGCCCTGGGGAAGTCAGGATATGAGCAGATCATTAGGACTGGAAAACAGCCCCAAGTCTAAATCCTGGCTCTGAACAACTCTCAGCCAGGCAGGGGAACCAAAAAGCCAAACTTATTCTGAATTTCAGAGCCTGGACTGGATGGTGCAAAAAACCTCTGATACAGTGTGTTTGGTCCTGATGCTCATGATTCTGGATATTTACTATCCCTTGAAATGATCCCTCCAGCACAGCTGAAGGAATGGGACTGAAGATTTTTGAGCTTTCTCTTCACTTAGGCTTGGAGTATCCAGAACTCAGCCTCAGCTCACTGATATTCAGCCTTTACTATTTACATTTAAAAAAAGAAACCACATTTGATTATTCAGCATTCTTTTACATTTTTATTGCCATTTTGCAGAACTCCTCTGAAGACCAGAGGAAACATTTCTGGTTGACATATTTAATATTTTAGCACTTCATAGTGTCTATAGACAAAAGTGTCCAACATGTATATATGTTTTGGCAGCTCTGCTTGTGGCTTCTGTTCTGTCTTTGGCCTTGAAAAGCAAAAGAGCAGAAAAAGCCCCAAACCCACACAGCCTTAAACTGGGTCAGGATTGTTCCCTTTATTTTTGTCGATAGCTCTGTTTGGGATTTATGCATTGATAGAGGAGAAATGAGGAAAAAAATATATGTCCCAAGCATATGTCCTTGAGAAACAATGTCACATCTTAATTTTCTCGGGCTGGCAATGCATGCATTCCATGCTGTCTGTGATGTAGAACTAATGAAGGTAGAAGTGCAAGAAAACCTATACATAATCAATTCCAGTACATACTAAGAAGCACATCCATCTGAAATCTCATGGTGCCGGAAGAAAAATCTAGGCTGTGAAGCCATGACAGTTCACTATTTCTAGCTGATGGGGTTTTTAGGCAGAGTTCTGCATCCATGGAAAAACAAAAGCAAGCAAAAGTGCTCCTTGGTGTCACTTTGTGTCAAATACTTGTAAGCAACAATATTCAGAGAGTAGCTTAAATATGCAAAAGCACAGTTGTTAGGAACGATTAAAGTGTGACTTAAAGATTATTTTTCTGGGTGTTGAGGATCTATTTCCCTGTGTTTTAATCTCCTTTGTGCATCTCAGGAGCTCTGTCCATGTAAACTGGGTGTTACTGACACCATGATGATGATGTTCAGTAACCTCCCAAAGACCAGCCCTTTCGTCCAGGACACTCTGTGAGCCCAGGGTGAAGGGGCTTCTTCAGTGCCTTGTCTCCCCCGTGCCAGCATTCTGCCTTCTGCCTCTTTCCATCCGTTTTCCTTTAGTTTATGGTATAAATTTCTCCTGGGAGAAGAGGGGTTTTTAACAGAAACGTGCGCACACAGTGATTTGCACAATGAGACCCTGCTGTCTGCAGGGGATTCCTGTGGTAGTGCCTATAGCAGCAGGGGTAGAAATAATACAGTAATAATCATAACCTAAACCAACAGCTGGTGGGAGAAGAAGCACAAATGTAGTGTGACTTTCCAGGTGTCACATAACAGCTCAGTGTCAGAGCCCTGAAAATGAAACCCCTGTGTATCCTGTCTGCCAGCTCAGTGCCCTGAGCTGGAGAGGACAGAACTGGCTGGTGACGTCTCCTGATCTGGGTTGATTTACAGTCTGTGCAGAGTTGGGGAGAAAGAAATGAACAATACAGACAGTTCTTTGTAACTGTGGATTTCATTTTTCCTGTGTTATTTTAAATCCTAACCTTAAAATCCTGTTAACCTTCAACCCTGTTAAACATAACCCTGTAAATCCTGTTATCTTCTGCCCCACGCTAGTGTAGCTTGTAGCCAGTATCTTGGCTGCCTTGTTTTTAAGAAAGCAGCCAGACATTGGGGCATTAACCCAGAAGCTGGGATTTTTTTTCAGTTTCCACGTCTGCATTGTTTCCAGCGCTCCCCTGAAAGTCACTTTAATTCAGTCTTTAAGTGTCTGCATGTAAAACAGGAATCTCAGCTGACAAGTGTTAGATAAATGCACAGAAATTTGAGGGTGCCCCAAAATTTCTTAGCTTGTGGTTTTTATTATCAGAATTTTTTAACCTTAGTGATTTGTAAATGCCATCCATCACATATGACTGGTCTCTGCCAGTCTAGTTCAGAATCTTGAATCTGGGACCTGCTCTGGGTTAGTTTGCCATCAAATGGTTCAGACTTCAATAGGAAATTATTTGTCCTTGTGCATAGTGATCCCACAACCTCTTCCCAGGAAATGAGTTGGTAGGGAAATGCTGTTAAGGTTATCAATCTGTCCTCTAAATACTTGAGTCCTTCAAAGTGGAAGTGGAATGCTCACCTTGATTCAGCTCCACACACTGGGGTTTGTGATCTCCTGGGCTCCTGGTCCCTTCCTCCCACACACACTTGGTGACCTCTTGCAGAGATGGATGTTTCATCTTTCGAGTGTCTCAATTTTGTAGGGAATTACTCTGGGGAATATCACAGCATTGTGTTGTTATAATTTTGCAAGTGTGTTAAACTCAACACGTTTGATGTTAGTTTTGTCAGGGCCAGGATTGTATTGATCGACACTGTCCCGAGTTGAAGGAGAATTTCCACACTTTCCAGTTATTTAACTACCACTGAGACTGTGAGTGAGACCACATTTACACTGGGAAAAGCATGGAAGTGGTTAATCCGAGATGATTGTGCAGTCCTCTCTCTGCCTGTGAGTTTTCCATCCCTCCAGATGTGACACCTGATAGGGAAGCCACTGGTGGGAACTGACGGAAGGGTACAGGGTAGGCAGATAAGGAACAGCATGAAATTGTCTTTCGCTTCCCTGTGAGTGTGAGGGAAGAAACCAGCAGGTGTTTTCAAGGGGCAATTGGCTTGAATTAAACAAGAGAAACCAAATTCTCATCTCTCAGGATAGTCTTCCTAAGCCTCTTGTGAACCTCACTCCTTGGCTCTGGTTGGCAGCTCAGTCTGGTCCTTGGGTAGATTCAGTATCTGCACATCTGTAAATAATGATTGATAGCAATTGCATGTTCTTTCTGAAAGACAAAGCAGCACATTGAACACTGCTGGCAGCGAGCAAAGCCCAGGAGGACCAAGCTTAGGGCTGCTGATTTGAACTATCCCATCCATTAAAGGGGCACCACTGTCACAGTGGACTTCTCTGAAACCCAGAGCTTCCAGCCTTCGTAGTTCCTTTTACTTCCACTTCTCTGTGCTACTTACTCAGCCAAAGTAAGGACTGACTAATATTGAAAGCATTTGCCTTTCCATTCCCTCCTCCTCATTTTTGGCTTGCTTTCTTTGAAGAATACACACAGTGGCTTTGATGTACAAACCTGCACAGCAGGGATGGGGAAACCGAGGCACGGGGAAAGGTACATGGTTGAAAGATGGCACAGTATCAGTGTGCGAATAAGCTGCAGAACCAGGCAGAAAGCCAGTCTTTCCTGATTCCTCATTCTGTGCTCAAGAGTTAGAGAGAGCAGCCATTTCATTTTTGTCAAAATTAATAAGTTCTTTCATGGGCTGTCCCTGGCACATTCCATATTAATTTCCAGCTTGTGAAGAGCCCCAGATCAGCTTCCCAAGTGAAGTGGATCTCAGAGCCTGGCTTACCTTCGGCACAGTTGGGTCCTCTGTGCTTGCCCATCCTGGGAGGTGTTTGTATTGTACATGCAAACACACCAGTGGGAGAGTAAGATGGTTCTGATGCAGTGAGTTCATAAATGGAACTGTGTCAAAGCTTAATGAGCAATCAGAAAGGTGAAAGAACATTCGACATGCTTATTTGTCACTCCTGGGGGCATCCTTTAACCCTCTGAGTTCAACACTATTATGCAAGTTTTGTTTTTGTGCTCAGTGGAGTGTGTAATTGTGCCTTTGGTGACTTGAAGAACTCTGAATGTTCAAAGGCCATTTGGGGAGCAGAGGGCTGGAGGGGGAGACCCAAGCAGATAAGGGACCTATTTAAACAAGGTTTGCATTGATTTCACTTTCTATTTGGTTTGCAGAACTGCTGCTGGTGTGGGCACCTCTTCTTTCTGCATGAAACATGCAAGGTGACCTTCGTTCTTGGTTGTTAGTGAACTCTGTTACCTGGTGGAGCCTGCAAGGGACTGAGACTGATACATCTGGAGTTAGAATCCAGCTGAAATAACCTAAGAAGTGAAAATACTTTGATAACCTGTGAACCTGTGTGATGTTTTTGCCTCAAGTTGGATTAATATTCCCCAGTTCCTCGTTCAGTATTATGGAATATGAAGTGTCATTTTCAGAAGGCAGTTTGCTTGGGACTATCTAAAAGGATAAAATGAAAATGAAAGCAATGTTGTTTTATATCTCTCTATATACAACAGTATATATGTGCATGCCACCATGTACCCTGTCCTGCAGTCCAGCAGCAGAGAACAGACACATCTCCTAAGGGGAATGTTAATTCTGCAGTTCCTGGGCAACCTTGGGTGGTTCTGCAGGCGCTTGGGTGAGTCATGTAGGCAAAAAAAAAATGCAGGGAAGAGACAGGCCAGCTCTGTGTGACTGGACACTTAGAAATGTGGGCCCTACAAAAGTGACAGGTTTGGAGAAGAAGACAGAGGGATGTGCTGGCTTGGAGATTTGGCCCTGGACCAGGAACATTGCTGAAGGCGGGGTGGAAGCTCCCTGTTAGAGACAAATGCAGCTGTGGTTAAGGTGGTTCTTGAGGGAAGTCTTTGTTCAGGCAGTTTAAAAAGAAACATGTAAACCTACACCTGCAAGAAGCGCATTCGTGTGAGTCTGAGCCAAACCCTGTGGAAGTGGGGAGGAATCTTTCCACTGACTACAGTGGGTTCTGAGTCCAGGTCCCTGATGATTGGCTTGAAGTGACACACAGACTATTTTTGTCTGACAACTTTTTCCTTCCTGTATTTTCCAAAAACATCAGTAAGAGAAGAACAAGTAAGAACTTCATCTGTTTTGCTAAATCAAGACTGAAGGTTGCATTATTCCCCACATCCCAGCGCTGATGTGGAAATTGTGGGATGCAGCACTGCAAAACTGAGAGGTGTTTTGGGTTTTTTTGTTTTTTTTTTAAATAAGATAAGTAATCTAAGCTATTTATGTTCTTGTTTTGCAGAAGTGGAATGGTTCAATGGGATGGAAAGACCTCCAGAAACGTTAACAAATGTGGTGTTTACTTGCTTGGGCCCATTACTTATCACAGCAGGCATATGAGATATTTTCTTTTAAAATTTGTAGAAACAAGTACGTAATAGATTCTGCAATGATCTATGAAAAGGGACACTTGCCAGAAGGAGCCTCACACAATGTGTGGAAGTATAGGGCTCACTGTGCCTTTCAGTTCTGTTTCCTTGAAGTTTCCTTTATCTTTTTTTTAACTTTTTGTCTTTACCCCTATGTGGTGTGAGTTCTCCAGCAGCCATTAGTAGTGTGGATCAGTGGAGGCCTCCAACTTTGATTAAAGCATGAAACATCAAATTCTTCTCTACTGCCTTACTGCACAAGTTTCAAAGGAGTTTGGTTGTTCTTTTGTGGATTGATGTAGTTCTAGGGGGTTTGACAGTTGAATAGCTGCAGTTGGGTTGGTATACAAACTTTCCTGCTGCTGTAAAAGGAATGTGTAAGAAAGCACTGACTGATGCATCTCTAGAGACATCATGCAAGGGCTTAATTTAGTTCTCTTTTTTAATAGAAACTTGGATCTCAAGTCTTACTCTTGTGTAATGACAGGCAAAAGGAAAAACTAACAGGCTTGCTAGCTTTTGAAACCTGTCAGTTGGCTTTGAAGAGTGACTTTGCTAAAAGAACCAAGTATGAGAGTGAAAAGATGACCAAAGTGCTGATGAAAAACATTTTAAATGCAGGCAGAGCAATGTGATACATGAGTAACTTGGGACTGGCAGCCTTTTCAAGCCCTTTGTGGGGCTGTGTTTTCCTATGCCAGTGTCTTTCCCAGACCCATGATGATTGGAATAACTGATGAGAGACAGTGGCTCCCCTTGAACCTGGAGGGGTGTCTGTGCGGGCTGTGATCCCTTTCTCTCTCTTTCCCTTCTTTTAAACCTGGTTCACTCTATGTGTATCCACCTGCTGCAAGCATGGCTTTGGGGTCCCTGTGTATGGATTCTGGGAGCAGGGTACACCAGTGACAACCCTCCTACATGGTGGCAGGTCTCAAACCTTTCCTGCACGTCCTACTTCCAGTAAAAGATTGGCTTTTAGAGCCTGTAGCTGCCCCTTTATAATTTTTGCTGAATCATGATCTTCCAGCACACAGTTTACACTTTCACAATGCTTTGCAACTTCATCAGCAAGAATTAGTCTCTATATTTAATGTATTTTAGCTTTTGATTAAAGCTACTACTGACAGCATGCTTGGCTAGGGATGCACCAGCTCATGAAGTTGGTTATATGATGGCAAAAGAAGTGTGTTGTGCCCTGAAAGAACTGTTATTACTGCTTGCATTTTCAGTCACTGAGCTGGACCTCGGCTTGTAACTTCACAGATTCCAAGCCCGTAATTACTGGCTGCTACCTCTGCTGTGAAACACTTTATTAAGCCTTTAGTCATTAAAGATTTTCAGGGAATTTATGGGAGCTCAGGTCATGTTTCCTGTGTGTTTATATAGCCCAAGACCTGCCAAAAAGGTGGCCTGTAGAGTTTCTGTAGCAAAATCTGTGCTCACCCATGTCTGCATAAAGGACTGAGGGGAACTGCCTGTTCCATCTTACCTGTCCTTGTGTAAGCCTTCGTGTGCAGCGGGATGCAGCCCTGCATCACAGAGCATTCCAGAAAAATTAAGTGAAGTTGCTGGACTGGGAGCTGATTTCTTGTGGGAGCTGTCAGAGCCTGGATGCTGGGGCTGTGAGCTCAGGTAAAGCTGCCACTGCCACAGTGGGAGTGAGGACTCAGTTCAGAGTGAGTAAGAACCCTTGGAATTGGTCTCAAGTATTTTAAGGGATATTGCTTCTTTCTACCTTGGATCTAAGGGAGCCAAGGGGAGTTCAGGGCTCACACGGCTGCTTGAGCCAGACAAGGTGTGGCCTTATATGGGGTTGTGCTTGACCGAGGAGCATTAAAATTCAGCAGGATGGCTCAGGGCAATTCATATTCATGACACTAAGTCCTGTAGTTTAGTTCATCTGCTACTATTTTTTTAAAGACAAAAGTTACATTTTGTGTTTTGCAAATGCCTTATTCTGTCACAAAGATGTGGCATCAAACATGCCTTGCTCAGTTGTCACACAGAGGTGTCTGCTGTGCTGAGCTAGTTTAGCAATGGAAATCAACTTTCCAAGTATCTTGTACTGTGGCAATGTTGTACAGTGTTTGGGGTACCTTTGCTGCCCAGTTGTAAGGCATGTGGTATTGCAGAGCTCAGAGCAGCTTTCCACTGAGCTGTTAGAAATCTGTATTTTTAAAGCTGGAAACATGAGTCCAGACTGGCCACACTGAACACTGTGCCTTGGTCTGTAGAGCATCCATTTATTACAGGATTAAAAGCACTTGTAATGAAGAAGGCCAGTTACAATTACAGTCCTTCTATATAATCGTGTGTAGCTCAGGCTACAGATAACTTCACAGCAGCCAGCTCACTTCTGACACCAATCCAGCAAGTTCTGTACTAATAATGTCAAAGCAGGGGCTGATGGCTGTCCCTGTAGGAAAGGCTCACCTCGCTCTTAGGGAACAGAAAAGCCCAGTGTTCCTGCAAGCCAGCCAGACTAGTGTGCCTGCATCTACACTGCTGTGGTTTTGTGGCTAGACTGCATTATTTATCTGGGGGGCTCCCTGGGATTTACCCAGATGGTCCCCTGGGATGAGTCTGCTCTCTGCTTTTAGTTGCCCTCAGCAGTGTGGGTATCTGCCGCAGGCAGGTTGTCCGGCTGATGTGGAGCTGATAACCTCTGTTCCCCCAGCTGAACTCACACAGGCAGCATGTCTGGGGTCTCTCCCAGCACCTCTTGGGATCACCTGCCTCGAGGTCGACAGCCTGTGCTCAGGTGGAAAAGGAAATGCCAGCGTGCACATCTGGATTTTGGGACTGCCTCAAGGCGCTCCAAAGGTGCGCACAAGACTGACACTTTTCAAATAATATAGGCATATTTTCCAGTATTCCTGTGCTAACGGTAATTATAACCAGCTATGGCCCTGGTCCTGCAAACCGTTCCATCCTCATTTGTTTTTACAGACCAATAGGTGTGTAATGTAGGCTTGTAATGATACTAATTATTGTCCATGAATTTCAAGGACGTAAAGCCCATGCCAGCCCAGGATTAGATGGCTCCTGGCTCTTAAGACCTTTAACAGGCCACTAGTTTCTCTTTCTCACCAGCGTTAATCAGCACAGCTTTGCTGACACAATGGAAGTGTCTGCAAAAGCCAAGGCAGCTCTGCCTTGGCAACGTGCCTTGGAGAGCTCCAGGCAGGGGAGGATGAGATATACCATACGCCTTCATTTCCTGATTTGCAGTATATCAAGATATAGACAGATCTTAATTTTTTGATGTGAAAGCAGAATGAAAAACTAGGTTAAATCAGTCTTGAGGGATATTAAGCCAGTTCCCAGGAAGCCTATGCAATTATTATGCCTCATCCCAGCCTGCTTGATTGGGAACATGCCTTTAAGAACATGATCAGCCCCAGGAGAGCTCCCCCATAGCCCGGGAATTCCACCCTGTCTGCTGACGAGAAGGGAGGCTGGGCCACAGAAATTCTCCATTCAGGAGGGAAAGCTTTGCTCTCCCCCCAGCCCTGGCTTTTTTCCCCCCCTTTCTTCTTTCTCTCTCTTTTTTTCTTTTTTTTTGGCAAATTATAAATGTGCACGTTGGATTCTTTTGTCAACCAAATCTAATGCAACTGGCCTGAGCTGAATGGCTGGTCTGTGTGATGCTCAGACTCGGTTTCTTTTCAGGTGCTCCTTGCCTGTTTCCATGAGATGAGGATTAGCATCTGCCTTTGGGCTCAGAGCAGCTGTGGGAGCTGTGTCCCCGGCTGGAGGGTGCTTGTGGAGATGGAATGTATCGTGTCAGACTGGCTGGGCTTTGGGTCTGAACAGGTGCCTCTCCAGCCCTGTGTTATTACAGGGCTGTGAAAATAGTGTAGGGCCAGAATTAAGGGTTTTTTTCTCTTTTAAAAGATGGGGAATCATTCAAGGTTTGGTTTCATGCATGTTCTCTCCTATTGTCTGCAAGGAATCAGGCTCCCAGTTCAGCTATAGGATGAACTGGTTGTGAGGATGATGAGGGGAATAAGAAGTTAATCAAGCTTCAACCAGTAGTGGAATTCTCAAGGCCAATATGTCTGTGATTTCCTTTGGTTCCTTGTGAAACTCCTGAACTACCAGATCCCAGGCTAGCTGGGGACCAGCTCCTGAAGACTGAGAGTTTTTTCCACGGAATTTAGAGAGCAGGTTCCCAGACAGAGCTTTTTATTGATTTGATATTCTGATAGAATCCTTCCAGATGTGAAATTTCAAGTGGAGAACAATTACTCCAGCCATTACAGCTGAAAGAATGTGAAGCCTGCAACCTAGAAAACTGCTGGTGTGGGCTTCCCTCCCATGTCCCCTGGCCCTGAATCTCTGATGTAGCCACCAGCCCCAGGAAGATGTGTGGTACACACACACACAGCCTGTTCTGTTGGGAAATTTAGAGTTTGCCTTTGGGAGTGACTATCCATTAGGGTTCAGTGCAGCTGTTCACGTGAAGACAGCTTTAAACTCTTCCAGAAACTGGTGGCACACATCTGTGAGTATCTCTCTCCCTCCACCCCTTGCTCAACGCCTTGGGGCAGGAGGGAAGTGCTGCCACCTCCTCCACCCTTGGGGGCCACAAGGGAAAAGCTGGTGGCTCCACACACACCCACTGCTGTGGTCACTTTGCCCCTGTGCCAGCTCCTCTGTAAATGTAACGTCATGCACACACGTGTCCAAATCCTCCCTGCTGAACCTGGCAGGGCTGTGCCCCTAATTGTGAAACTTGTGTATTTTATGAGGTTTGACTTTGAAATAACAGCTTCCTCCAGCTCTGCTCTGGTTTCATCCATTTCTGGATCAGGTTTTGTATGAAGTGTTGAGATGGCATTAACTTTTAGTTCACACTGCAAGCTACCAGCTCAAGGTCTGTCTTCCTCTGTGTCTAGCCCCAGACTCTCTGTACATACAAGGATGTGCAGACACCTCTGGGGCATTGCCCCCTCCATTCTCCATTGGTGCTTACTCACTTTCCTTCTCTCCTTGCTTGAAGTTACAAACTTTCCTGAGCCTCTTTTGATGGGGCCTGGGTGCCTAAGTCACCAGGTAGTACAAACATTCCAAGAGGGCACATGAGCATCTGCGTTCTCCAGGAATAACCTTGTGTCCATGTAGTCATTCCTCCACCCCATAACTGCAGTGGGAGCCCTGGATGCCATATAGACAAGAACATATAGACAAAAACTATACTTAAAAATATAAAGCAATCCAGTCATTTGCAGCCAGCGACTTTCCCCCAGCTGTTTGTTTCCAATAGAGTATTATGATCAGTAATTGATACTCTCAGATGTCTTGGTGCAATCCCCAGAGAAAAATGGCCTGGGCAATATATTTTTTTTTCCCAACTCACTGGAAAATTGAGCCCCAGCTGGGGCTAATAAGTGCTTTCATTAAAATACTGATCTTAATCCAAAGCTGAGAATAATGTCTCCTCTGTGCTGCAGATCTCCTCAGCTCTGACACGGGCTATGCTTTTTAACAAGAAATGAAAGGCGGTTAAACAGACACTTCTCACCCCAACATCATAATAGCACCAATGTTAGGTCCCAAGGAGGCCAATGCTTTTTTGATTGCACCAGTGAAATGTGTTCTTGTTTCTTTCATGCAACAAACTCTTTCCAGGGATGGAGATGGGGTGTATGGGCAGTGCACCCCTCTGCCCTTCTCCTGAATCCATCCTACTCCACTGCCCATGGATGGTCTCATCAGGAAAAAAATGGGGAGCAGGAATGTTGGCCTGGGTGCTGTGTTCATGCCAAGATCTGAATTGGACTGCAAGGCACAAGCAAAACTGTTCTCTGATTTCAACACAAGGATCTATTTTTCCTTCCACGTCTTCATTTTCTTCTGGACAAACCGGGGAGATTATTAGGGATACTGTTTACTTCTCCAGAGTTTCTCAGACAGAGAGGTGATTTGCAAACCACATCTTGAAAGGTCGAAGGATTTCTCCCCCATTCTCACACTACTTTCACACAAAGAAAGAGGAGTGATCTCCCCGTTTTTGTAGAAAAAGGGCCTGAACTGTTGAATCCTGGCCTGAAATAAACCCTTTTTTTCATCCATTCTCTCTGTGTCCAGCTTTATGGCTACAGTTTTTCTTGTCAGGGAAAAGGGCATTCCAGGTAGCAGAGTTAGAAAGGGAAGTGCCCAAAAATAGAGAATTCATCAGATACCTCTGAGAACATGTGATCATTTGCTCTCTGAGGAGTCATACAGCTCTGAGGGAGACTTTTAACTCCTTTAATGAATGGCTGCTCTGTGATTTATTCTTTTTCCTACTTAATTTATGATGTCCCCTTTGAACACCAGCACTTTTTTTCCCTCACCAATAAAAGTTAAGGGTCAGACTGATAATTTCACTGACAGCAAGTTACATATTATTTCTGCCTTTACTTTGTTTGCACCTCTCATAACTAGCACTTGATCCTTTTTTGAAATTCCCTTGCTTTGTGAAGTTTTATTCAGCCTTAAATGTGTGCAAGTTCTGGCTTTTCTTCTGTGGATCTGTGGAGCTGGAAACACTTTGTTTTAGCACTAAGCACTCACAAATTCAGTGAATGTTGACCTACGCTGGCTTTTCTCAGGTGAGATAAAAGTAGTATCTGTTTGACAAAGATAATACGTAGTAGAACTGTAGCTAAAATCAAAGCATTAGGGATATTCCTTAAGGATTTTATGAAGCAAAGTGGAAAATACTGAGATTTCACAGCAAATCTAAAATGTTGCACTTCTTAGTCAAAACTAAAGTTAGGAGTTATATTTAGACATCACAGCTGGAAATTAGTGTCTTGAATTGCACTCAGAGCCCTGGAGATCTGCTGCTCCTGCTTCCAGGACTTCCCTGTCCTCCAATATCTGCACCCATTTCTGGCATCATAATGGCTCTAGGTCACAGCATTCTGTCCAAATGTTTATCCTACTACTTAAAACATTGTCTACACATTTATCTTTGCCTATGGCACCACCTTGCATTCAGTCTGTAGGGTCTTCAGGGTAGGAACTGCCTTGCTTGGTTTTTTTGAGGAGCACCTGACGCTTCTGAACCTGCTCTGCAGGGCTACACCACCACTCTGCACTTGCCTGAGTCCCATTTGGGAAGGCATAGGATGTCTCCTGTTACCATTACAGGGTAACCTGCAGTGCGTACCCACAGCACAGCTCAGCTGCCAGATGAAATCTGTACGATTTCCCAACCAGCCCAAGAAGGACAAGCCGTTCATTTAAATTTCATGTAACCCTTTCTAAGCCAGGAAGCCGAGAATAGCAGAGTGAGGGGTTGGCAGACTCCCTTGTGGGTTAAGAAGGAGCTATTTGTTCTCATAATTACTTGTCTAGGAGAGGGGTCTGTTTGACAGTGCTCTCCTGCAAAGCATCATGTTTGCCCTGAAGCCAAATAAAACCTTGGTATAAATTTCTGCCCAAAGAGAAGAAAAGGCAACTCAGAGGGAGTTTCTGTGAATAAAAAGGCTGTAGCCATTTCAAAGCATCTCTTGTGTATCAAGTAAGTGTGATCCCTAATATTTCAGATGCCTAAAAGGCTCTTTAATATCCAGGAATAGGCACAGATGTGGGGTGGTTTCCCTTCCCCTTCACTAAGGCTTTTTAAATCTATGAATGTCAGACCCCCCTCTCGCCTCGCTCTACTGCCGACCCCATGGGCTTCCTGACACCTTTTTCAAGAGCTGCCAGCACTGAAAACCTGTGTTCCTTTCTCTGGGCAGAGCCAGACAGGAGCTGCCTTTGGTGTAGCTGGAGGGATCAGGCACTCTCCACTTGGCTTTTCCCACAGATGCAATGCTGGAATGGCTGGGAGTAGTTTGGGCAGAGTGGCTGCTGCTTGGCTGGTAATTGTGGCTTTTGGGTTTTGTGTTACCCACTGACTAATCCTGCGCAATCTTAGGTTTCCAAAGCTTAGTTCATGTCAAACTATCCATACTCCCACTCCCTTCAGGCTGTGATGATGACATTTGGCTCTGGTATGGAAAGGGGCATTTCACCACAGACCTGACCTTTGCCAGGGTACTGGGCACGGGATCTGCAGTGCCCACGCTGCAGAAGGGAGGGTTGGGCAAGCAACTCTTGATTTCAGAGGTTTTATTTTGTTATTTCACCAACTTGAATTACTTTACCATCATTTCCAGTAACAAATGCACTTAATTAGTGGGTAGAAGCATTATTGCCCTCTGGGGTATATGATCTGAATTGCTCAGCTGTGTCCCACAGGCTCCATCGAGGTCGAGGGAAATCAGCTGTGAGGCTGCAGCAAGGCAGATCTGTGTTTTTGGAGCAGACAGACCTGAGTTTTCATAGAGCAACTGCTGTGTAATTCCAAGTAGCTGTGATGTCCTCATCTCAGGTAAGAGTAGAGAACCTGTTGGAAATGCAGGAAGGAAAGTAGCATCCTGACCTCTCTGAAGTTATACCAGTTCCAGAGGAAACAAAAAATGTTTTTTGTTGGAAAATTCTGTATCTATGACTTGAAGACACACAGGGAGTCGGTGTACTGGGCAAACAGGAGTTAGGGACTGAAGCAAACCCCTGAACACAGAGGATTATGTTTTCAGACACTAAGCATAACATTTTTGTGCCTCAGTTTTCTTTTCTGTGTATTAGTTCTCCCTGCTGCAGATGGACAGAGGTGGATGTTTTTGGTGTAGGTGCCTAGCTCTCCCGAAGTACTTTAGGATTCATTGATGTATCATTTCTTCTGAGATGGAAGTAACCCTTGGCACATTTTGTTTCACTCTATTTTCCATAAGAGGGGGATATGATTATTTTAAGCTTCATGTAACATTCTAAAAAGTGGGTTTACATCCTCCTTTGCCTCTTCCTACAGACTTATAATGTAACCCACTTACACTCCCAGGCTAAAAGAAAGACTAGAGTTGTTCTTTAATATTATGTGAAAGGTTTCCAGTATAGCTAATCATAGTCTCCTATAGTCTGCAAGAAAACCCTGCTTGTATGGAACATGCACTTTTGAGTGAGATTTATGCTTTAAAACTCACAGATAACCAGAATTTCAGAAGGTGCATCTGGAGTCCAGTCTTTCAGAGCTAAGGTGTGATCAGATCAATAGTATGGCTTCAGGTCCTTATGCTACTGAAATCCTTCCAGTGTATGCTTTCTTCACCCCTATAAATGCTACTCTATGAATAGGATCAGTCCCTTCTTATGGAATTTGGCTTTTTGTCAATATTAATATGACGGCTTGTTCCAGTGTGGAGACAGCACAGGGTGAAGAGGTGGGATGGGTGGTTCATCAGCAAGTTGCTGTTCCTGTTTGTAGAAGAGTTAAAGAGACCCTTTTGGGGTAAAATCACCCAGAGGTCTTGCCTTTAACAGGGACTAGTCCCTCAAAGACTTTGGGTAACTGTGGTCAGGTATCCAGCAGTGATGAGCTGGGTTTCTGTGTTTGCTGCATGTATCACGTTGAGCTGGCAGAGCTGAGTGCCCCAACTGACAGAGCAGTCAAGGTGGCGGCAGAAATGTCCAGACAACCCATGAACATCAGCTTAATGCCTGTGCAGGTACGGTATGTATTTATATCTGAATGCACGGTCTGTTTGTGCACACATGTGTTCCTGGGAAAGTTTTTGAGTGAGTGGATAATGCATCTCAATTACATCCCAGTCTGGAGCAACAGCCTTGCTAAGGAATTGAAAATCTGTAAAGAATCCACTGAAGTTAAAAACACCATTTGGTTTCCTTCGCCGGAGGGACACTCATCAATATCTCTTTCTGTTAATATCAGAGGGTTAAGGCCTTGGCAATGTTCTCAGCCACCAGATGCAGGCAGAGTTCAGATGCAGGCAGAATTTTTTTAAAGAAAAGTTCATTGCTGCTGGGTTAAAGCTCCAATTTTGCCTGATGCTGCAAGTTTCTTATAAGCAGCAAAAAAGAGATGGGTGTACAGACTGCTGCTTTTTCCCTTTGTATGTGTCCTGTGAATGAACTGATCTCTTGTTTTATCTGGATCATGATGGATTTCTTATAATTCACTCCCCACTTGGCATCACATGAAATCTTGGGTTCCCTGAAGCGAGAGACTAGTGCTTTGGTGTTTTTGCTGCATCTCTGGACAGTGCCCAGCACTTCATGGTCACTGTGGTGGAGGAACTGGAAGAGAAGTTCCTAAGTGAAGCTTAGGAACCCATGGTGCAGCAGGAGGGGTCCTTACTCAGCCCCGAGTTTTTTCCTGCGTCAGGCTAAGAAACAACCTTAGCAGTGCTGAATCCCATTGCTTTCTCTAATAATAAATCACATTTTCTTTCTCTGTCTGGCAAAAGACACTCCCTCCCAGAGCCAGTAACAGAGCAATTTTCTTCAGAGACCTGCTGTGCTGCTCAAATCTGCCTCTTAAAAATTTAAGCCACTTACCCAAGGTTACGCAGCAACTCTTTGGCTTCACATTAAGTGACCGTAATGCTGCTGATTGCCTGGTGCTTGTATTCCCATCTCCTCAGCAAGGAATTTCCTCTAGTGGTTCTCAGTTCATTAATGTGCTGCTGTCTGACACCACCAGCCCCCTCCAGCTGCCCCAAGTCTGCACAGCCAGGGACACCTGGGCCGTGCAGACCCCCTGCTCCTCGGGGGCTTTGCAGCCTGACCACGGACATCTGCTCTGAGCTGAGAGTTGGCACAAGAAGGGGTTTGGCCTTGGAAGGAATATATTTACTTTGTGCAGCCTTCTTGTGAAGCAGCATTGGATGGAGCAGCCCAACAACCTATTTAGTCTAGCAACAGCAGAGCATGCCAGTGCTTCTGGAAGAGCCCCCTCCAGCCAGTGCAGCTGGTTACTTGGATAATATTTTCCTATAGGAGGGAAAAAAGATATTTTATTCCCCTCTCTTCCTCATGCTTGCTTTAAAGCACTAGGGCACTCTAAATTTGTCTGGATTGGCAAACTGTCTTGCAGGTCAGGATGGGGAAGGAACAAAAAACCTTTCAGTTCTGAAGAAACCAAGATAATTTTGTACAGGAGAAAGCTCTCCGTGGGATGATTTCTGTTCTTCTCAACAGGATCTTCTGCAAAAGTCTCTCAACATTACTGCCTTGTGCCAGTTTTGGCTAAACTCGAGTGCACACTGCTGCAGGCTTTGCTTTTGTAGAGAGAGGTTCAGCCAACTAGATCTGATAGCAGAGCAAAGGTTGACTTGATGGGATCAAGTGAAGTTAAAAAACATGTGTGCGCCCTTTAATAAGGAAAAGCTATCGTGTGAGTGAACCTGATGATAGGAACGTGCCTGTGTCACGATGGTGGAGCCAGAGCAGGTGCCTCATCAGATGGGAGGACCAGACCATGGGTACTCCATGGAGCTGGAGCCTTTATCATCTGTCATGAGCTCAGAGCAAACCTCACAGGAGTTATGAAGTCACAGCCCTATGTTTTCTGCCCTGTCTCAAGGAGATCACTTATCACAGAGAGAGCTGCTGGCCTGTGTTGGAGCAGTTCAAAGGAGATGCCAAGGACAGTGCCAAAAGTGGAAGGAGGGACTGTGGAGAGAAAGACTGGAGAACAGAAGTCCCTGAATGGGAGCCAGATGGGTGCCCTGTGTAGGAACCCTCAGGAGAGAGAGCCAGAAAGACTGAATGAAAATTTTTGTCAGGTGTTTTTGTGACAAGCTTCACTTAGCCCATGTCTCCAAGAAGGATAATTGTCATCTTGGGGATTTCAAAGGGCTGGCGTGCCCCAGAGAAAGGCATAAAAGCAGGGTATGGTGTCCTGCCAGGGCACCTCGAGGCTGACTGTGTTTGGACTTCCTAAATTCAGAGAGCTCAGAGCACACGTGCCTGGCTTAGAAACCTGACTCTGTGGGCTGGTGAATGTCCAACAGAGGCTGTGACCCACCACAGGCTCTGGCACTTCATTTAAAGTCAGGATGCAGTATGAGGGGTTTATGCTCTGCAGAGGAGTGCACTCGTGGGGGCAGGAGCAGCTTTGCACTAAGCAGGGCTCTGCTGCCTGCGGGCAAGTGGCACAGGGTGCAGGGAGGGATGGCTGGTGTTCCTGGGATGGGGCCAGGAGGGGCAGCTTGGGGTTGGGCTGGCCCTGTGGGGATCATGCAGTGCTTGCCTGTGCTTGGTTTGGCTCTGCACGGAGCTGACGTCTCCTGGTTTGTGTCACATTATGCATTATGTGATAATTATAAAAATGTGAAAATAGAACTCAAAGTACCAAGCAGGCAGCACGCAGCTTCTAGTGGTCCCATGTGTGTTTTCCTGCTTCCCCTCTGAGTATAAATACCCCTTTAGAAAAGAGCCTTGTGTTTAGTATAAGTTTCTCATTACTTCATAGGGGTTCTTCCTTGTAGGGCCCTTGAAGAAGGATTAACTGGCAATGGGTGGCACAGTTCCCTTAGTACATAGTGATCCAGCTCTACATTTGAAAGGGCACAGAGCTGTTACAGTTGCTTCTTATTTACTGCCAAGTGCCAAAGGGGGGTTGATGTGAACCACTGTAAATGATGGGTCCGTCTTGAAATGGAGGTTACAGGCTAAAATATGGTTTGCCATTTGTTTCTCTCTATTATTTACACAATGTCAGGTTCCCACTGAGCCACCTCCTTGGGGAAATTGTTAATTTTCTCTTACTGGGTGGCATCAGTTTGTTTTCTAACAAACTGGGTTTCCTCTATTTCACTGGCAACTTCCAAAGCCAGCATGGAGTGGGAGAAGTGGCTTGGGAATCCAGCTGGGATGTGCTGTGGCAGGATGAGTATTTCTGTGGTCCCAGCAAAAAACAGGACATGCTAGTCTGTGCCACCAAGGCAGAGAGGATGCAGCAGCCAACTGTGGTGCTCCAGACGTACCCCCAGGGCTCTATGAGCTCCCCTCTCACCACTTCAAATCACAGAATTGTTTGGGTTGGAAGGGACCTTTAAAGCTCATCCAGTTCCAACTCCCTGTCATGGACATGTTCTGCTAGACCAGGTTGTACCAAGCCCCATCCAATGAGGCCTTGAGCAGGTTTTAACACAGCTGAAGGACAGGCAAACATCTGCAAATGTGCTGTCCTATCCTGGAAGGAAAGCTGTGCTTCAGAAAAAGGGTGAATGATGTAAATATATGTTTGTGTAGCACCCTTATACTCATAACAGGTGAGGGTCAGGCAGTTTGCTTTATTCCAAGGGACATGTAAATGGACTCTTGGACTAGTCTGAGGGGATTATCAGAGGAAAAAATAAGCGCACATGAGACACGGGAAGTCGCCCAAACAGGCAAGAAAAAGGACCAAATGAAAGTCATTAGATGGCTGTTTCTGACTTCACCTGCTGCTTTTCTCTGGTTGTAGGACAGATAGAGCAGTAGTTTCAAGCTCTTCCTTTATTTTCTCATCGATTTCTGTGCTGTCCTATCAGCCCCCTATGTCAACAGCATCACTTCTAAGCCTTCTCTTTAAATTTACAATCGCAGACATGGGCTGTTTCCAAGATAAGAAAAGGGGTGTGGAACACCCTTTAGCAGCATGAAGTTAATAGAATGTATTTGTACTCATACTTGGGCTGCTTAATGAGGAACATGGCCTGATTGTCTTGTTTCTTGAGTATTCATTCACCTGTACAACAGCTAGAAGAGTTTTCATTTAGTGCCTGTTACTCTATATCAAAAAAATACAGATTTTGGCTGTGCTCTTATTTAAACTTTTGTTTTCCTCTGGATAAAATCAGGAGATTAGGGAGTTGAAAGAGAGCTATGGAGCTGTAAAAGAAGAGGCTGATGTTTCTAGAAAGCAGTAGCTCTTTCTGGGTGGGAATGGCTGGTACTGAGAATAGGACTGTGCACTGCTGGGCTCCTTTGGGGTGAGAAGGGGTCCCCTGTATCAGAAAGGGAGAAGGGGAAGCTTGAGGGAGGCGAGTCTGGTTACTGGTAACAGAGTCCCCTTGCTGCAGTTAGAGGATCTCATTAGAGAGAAAACATCCTTAGCTGTGCTGGTGGTTTTGTTAAAGACAAGAGGGGCCCCTCCTTTCTGAGCTGGATTCAGTTTCCCTTAGCATAAATTCTCATTTGTCGTGGATAAACCCTTGTCATAAATTGTCCTGGCACTGAGTAGAGCCTCAGGGAGCTGAAATGGCCACTTGGTGCCCACCTGCAGGATGGACCTGTGTCTCTCCTAGTCAGTGTTGTAATGGAGCAAGGAAGCGCTTGGCTTTACCCTGCTTTTGGGACAGTGGCATGGTGGCTGTTGGATAGCTTAGAAAGGAAGAACATCAGGACAGCATCCAGCTCCAGGTTGCTCCAGTCTTTTTGAGGACAGTGTGTTTCTGAGAGATGGCCAAGGCAGAAGGGCTCTCCTGGAGGGCATGAGGAAGCCTGGCCAGCTGTGCCCAATCCTCGTGCCCATCCCGTCACTCCTGGCCCAGCTCCCATGGACCGAAACATGGCTGTTGCAGGAAGGAGATTCAAGACTTAAATTTCTAGTGTTAAGAATGGCAAAAGCACAACTAATTACATCTCAAATGCCAGGCTGTGATAAACACCCCACCATGGGCAGGGACTGGGCAGGGCTGAGCAGCTGACTGGAGGAGGAGCAGGAGATCCACAGGGATCACAGGCCTTTGCGTGGGTTTGTGGCCGCACAGAACTGAGCTGCAGGCATCTAACCTGTTTCTTTCTAAGACTACCCCCCCCCGCCAAATCCCATATTTTTTTACGTATTCAAGAACAGCAGAAACAAGGAGAGGAGAATGGCAGATATTCATGGCTGCTGCTATTCAGGCTATTGTGCCCTTAGGATCTCTCCTGCTTTGCGCTTCTCATCATCACTTCCCACACTTTATGGACTCTTTCTTTCACATGATGCATGCTGTATCCATCCCATGTCCTGAATCTCATCCTGAAGGCAAACAGCTTTACATGGGCAAAGCTACATGAAGAGGCTTTGGGTGGGAGGAGTGGTTGAGTGTCATAATTCAGTTTCTCCTAAAAACTAGAAAAAATTGTCTTTTATTCTGAATTTCACTTTTTTTTGTTGTTGTTGTGTTTCTGTTCAACACAGGGTCTAGAGGAGGATTCCAGTTACTGATCGGTTCAATAAATATATTCCCTGATTTTTTTAGAATTCCTAAAATACAGGCAATATGTCATTGTCAGGAGACAGCGATTCTCTTTAGTTCTGTGGGCTGACTGATTACCTGAAAGGGGCTTTTTGGAAGAAACTATTTGAGGGAAGGAGAAGCAGCATTATAAAGGATTATAAAGCAGGTATGATCTTCCTACCCACTGATGTAGGAAGCTGATATGTCATATGTGTGAAAACAAATGAGAACTTAACAAGAGGAGAGTATAATGACTCAAGAGAAGTTTTGGTTGTTACATAACCAGAAGTCCCAGGACCTCAAAAATATTTTAAAGCATTGTATTTTTCCCTATTCTTTAAAAAACAAAAAAAGAAAGGTCTCCTTTTTAACATTCAATCCAGAGGTAATCCAGTGCTGGTTTGCAATTTGAAACTGCAGCTTGTGTGTTATCTGGTCTGACATGTTTTCTGTTGCGAAATTTTCAAGCAAATTGAGAGTAAGAAAATAAAATGCTGAGATTGTTTTCTTTTAAAGAAATATTATTCCCTGGTAGTGTGCACAGTCTTTGCACTTTCTGATTTGTTGCCATTCTTGAGACATATGAGGTCCAAGATATACAGTACTGGGGCTTTGTGCTGGGTAAAAGGTTGCATTGTCTTTTCCTAAAGGAACAGACAGCCCTGAGATGCCTGTCCAAACCTCCTAGGAAAAGTTAACAAATGAAAAGTTGTATTGATAAAATGTACTTTTGCATTTGTACACCGTCCTTTAAGGGGATGTGGCAACACTGTTGTGACAGCGTATGGAGAAGGGATGTGATGCTTTTTTTTTTATCAGAATGCTGATATTTTTTTAAACAATTGAATACTGTGAGGTGTGAAGGTGGTGGATCCATGATAAGGAAGGACCTGTGGGCCGTGAATCTGCTGCAAGTGATAGCTCACAGTGCTGCCAGACCTGATAGTGAGCGGTGATTGAGGCACATCCCCACTTGCTTCTGAGTGAAACCCTTCAGTCAAGTGCAAGGACTGAGGAGGTCTCACTTCCAGAGGCATCTCAGTGTGAATCCTGAGGCTGTCATCAGGAGTGCACCCACGGACAACAGAGTTGGTAGCACATCTCCAAGGCATTGCTGGAGGTGCTGACTCCAAGCACAAGGAGTGCTGTGGTAGCACAGGATGCTTGCTTTGTGATGCTGTAAGTCATGTTTAACCTCTTGGAAAAATTCCCAGCCCACCAGGAACAATTTCTGACTATCAGGCACCTCTTAATCTGTCTTAATCCCCTCTATAATTCTACACCTATTTAGCTTCATCCAAGTAAAAACCTTCAGGTGCTTAAGTAACAATTGATGAGGCTTTGCATCTCTCTCCAGGGAAATAAATACTATAATTTCCTTTTCTAAACAAGCAAATTGTCCCCTGATGAGACAAATAACTTCTCAAGTAAGAGTACCAGTCTGACAACAGATGCACTGCTGGTGCCATGAACCAACCATAAAACCCCCAGTGAGGAGAGACACCAGCCCTTCCCCACTGTGCTCATCCCCATGGGCTGGTTACAGAGCAGGGAGCACGTCTGGGCCAACCGTGGAAGGGGACAAACAATCCCTGATCCCTGATGGCATAAATGTGAGCATTTCTTTTGCATTCCTGGTGGTGTGTTGGGAAACGCTTGTAAAAACAGAATACTCCAGAGATGCCACTGAGTGCAGACGCTAATATCTGCAAAATCTGGCATTGTCAGCAAGCTGTAAAACATCCCTGCTAGTTTGCCAGCAGCTGCTCCCAATTTAAAAATACCCAAAGGTACACAAACATCGGGGCTGATTGCACAGCACCTTGTGCTGCCACTTGCTCGAGCTGTGCCACTCTGCTCAAACAGAAAGACTTCTCAGGATCATTTCCAAACGTGTCTCTTTACATTCATCAGATAACCACAATGTGACCCCTTTCCCTTGGCACTGGGAAGGAACAGCACATATTCTCCATCTGACGTTCAGCAGTGCTCCTGAAATTAGGGATGTGCTGTGCTTCTGTGTCATCCAGAGCTGGGCCCAGCTTGTGAGGACTTGCAGAGAAGATGGGCCCATTTTTCACCCACTGTGAAAAACACCAAGAAAAGTTGCAGGAGAAGTCCCTTGTATTGTGTTTCCTGAATGCCACAGAGCTGCAGTTTTGGAAGGAGAGGAGTAAAGCCAGCTGTGCCTGCAGGGGCTCACGAGGAATAGCTGAGCACTGGATGGGAGCAGCAGCATCTGTGGAGCACAGGAGCTGTTGCAGATAGTCATCAGAAGATTTGCTATTCCTGAATCCCAGCCGTAATGTTAGAGTTACTGTCCAGGGAGGCCTCACTGCTGCACACTTTCATGTTGTTTGCCTTGATTACCCAGAAGAAATACCAGCACTGAATAGACGAAGTTTGGATGTTGCCACACTGGCAAACCATGACCAAATTCTCCCTTCTTGCTTTATCACCTGGATCCTTTGGTGTAAAAGCTGCTTGTGTATAGCTGAGGAAGGAATCCAGCCTCATTGGACACGAGTTTTCTAGTGTGATATCTTCCTTTCTCCAGCACAGAGAGGTTGGCAGACAAAACAGGTCTTAAATTGATGTCTGTAACTGGCAGACTTGTGCTCTGTGTCAGTGAGGTCTCTGCCATTCCCTGCTACTCTAGGAAAAGGTGTCAGGATTCACCTGAGCTGCACCAGGGGAGGTTCAGGTTGGACATCAGGAAGAATTTCTTCATTGAAAGGGTTGTCAGACATTGGAAGGAGCTGCTCAGGGAGGTTGTGGGATCCTCATTGCTGGAGGTCCAAGGAACACCTAGACATGGCACTCAGTGCTCTGGTCTGGTTGACAAGGTGGTGATGGGTCACAGGTTGGACTCGATGGTCTTGGAGCTCTTTTCCAACCTGAATGATTCTGTGATTCTGTGAAAGATTTTCAGGTTGGTGGGAGAGAATGGAGCTCAAGGTCACTGCAGGCAGCACATCTCTGTTGGGTTGCTGCTGAGCTTCACTATTCTTGGAAGGGTCACCTTGACGATTGGCAGCCCAAGGTGTCGATTGGATCCTACACAAGAGAAGATCCTCCTGGGGTCTCAATTGAGTTCAGAGAACCACAGAATTAAGTTTGGAAAAGACCTCTAAGATCAATGAGTTCAACCTTTAATCATTGTCCCCTTTCCCTCAGAAGCCCACACAGCTCAGCTGTTACTGGTGGGCAGCAATAGGTGGCACTGGCACATGCTGGGCTGGGAACAGGAGTTGCACACTGGATATTTTGGTTTGCAAGTTTCCTTCATTTCCCCTACATTGGTTCAGGCAGGAATCAGCTCATACCCTTTGCTAAGCTGCTGTCCCTCTGACTGAGAAAGACGAGATCTCACTTACTGGAGGAATGTTTTATTGGCTTTTTTAGTAATGGGAAAAATGGCTTTTAGCCCCCCCAAATGTAATTTTAGAAGAATTTTTTTCTCCCTTCCAAAATGTTCCTTTTCAAAGAATTTCACCAATTTCAAGGAAAAAAAGAAATGCAGCTGGAAAATACTTGTTTCTTTAGGAATTTTCATGGAGAATAACAAGAGCTGTTTTGTTGGAAGTATTTTTGGTTTTAGCAACTTCAGAAAACAAGGCAAATCATGGGATTTGAATCAAGTGGCCAATTTTTTCCATGTTTTGATTTTAAAACGTTAGACTTAATTTTGTTTGTCATTTCTGTTAGTGATGCAGAAGAGATGGGCAAGCAGCACAATAACTGAATTTCCAGTCAGTGCTGAACTAGGAGAGGCACTGCAAAGGGTCATGAGGAGATAGACATAAGACAAAATCAAACTGAAAAAAAAAGAAATGTAAAGTGAACTTTAAAAAATGGATATACTATTAAAAAAACAACCAAACAAACAAAAAAAGAAAAAATAGGGAAAGAATAATCCTAACTCAAACTCATGGCTCTGGAAGTCAGGACTACTTAGAAAGCATGAAGAGGACTAGGAATGCCAGTGTGAACTTGTTCTACAGCTTTTTGGCTGAAGACAGAGGCATGAAATCTTGTACAAAAGAAAACTGGCTGCGGGCTACATTTGTGGATGACACGAAAAACGTGGCTGGGCTGCTCTGTCCATGAACCTCAGCTATGAATGCAGCTTGTTTCTGAGCCACTGAATTCAGTGTGTGCAGCAGTGTATTGGTCACAGTCTGGACACAGCCCCCTTGGCTGAAAAATTTGAAAGAGAAGAAGTTAAAGCGGAAGGAGCTGCTTCATATGAATGTCTAGAAGACTGAAATCTAATACTGGCCTAATCTCTCACATCCCCGTCACAGTGTCTGGGCTGGCTCTGGCTGCCATGCTGGACAGCCATCTAGAGGTATGGATGTGATAGGAAAGGAGTAGAGTTTTAGGTCACTCAGATTTGGTGCAGGACACAGCAAGGGCAGGAAAGGACCTTGGCAGCATCAAGAGATGTTGCTGAACAAGGAAACAGGAGCAGCTGTTTCCACTGGTGTCCACACTGGGAAGACCAAAGCTGGTCTGAGGCATAGACTGGGGCTCTTCAGAGTGATAGGGTCAAGAACTGGCCTGACCAAGATATAAAGCTCATTACTGGGTAGAGCTGGTGCTGCTTTTAGTATGCGTCTTTTGCTGAGGTAAATGCCAAGTGTGGTGCATTTCTTAGACCTCATAGAAGATTCTGGATGGGCTTATAATATGTTAAAAAGTTAATGCCAAAATTTCAGGTCTTAGATAAGGGTAAGAAAATATATGTGGGGCATTTTTCAAAATTTTATAGCTGGCAGAAATGCTTTCAAAACAAGAAAACGTACTGTGGATGTGAGTCCTGATTCTCACTACCTCTGAGTATTCCAATCAGACTGTGGTGTCTTCTAGTGCTTACAAAAATTTGGGGATTGAAGCCACCTTGATCCCAGGGCTGTCCTGGCACTGGTATAGTCCTAAGAGTACTCTGGGGCTGCTGCTGGTTCTCCCAGTTGCCAGGAGACACAAGCAGAGAAATACTGAGGGGCACAAGCCCAGCCACTGTAATATGGGTCAGCAGGTTTTTCCTTATTTTTTTGATGAAGTCATTTTGGGGATGTCCTTACATTCACGCAAGATCTTCGAGATATTATGTATTTTTCAGGACTTTTAAAAAATTTTTGTCTATAAACGTGTCTTATCTGTAAGTAACCAGTAACTTGGGAATGTCCTGGGGTCAGACAGAGATGTGTCCCTTCCATTAGTGAGCTGAGCACTTTGCCTTCCCAGTGATATAAAATTTCCAGGAGATATCTGGTTTATGAGTCAAGGCTGAACATCATCTGCAGATCATCAAACCTGTCAGTCCAGTGCTGCTTTGTGCAGGAGGAGCTGGTGATGTGTGTGGGGGGTGTTAACAGATGCATGAGAGGTGGTTGTCCCTGCTTGGAGAGGGGGCTCTGGGAGGGCAGTGACTTCTCGGGCAGATGACATGGTCAAATATGCACGTAAGGTACACAGGAGGTACGACCTCAGTCACATTTCATCCCCATGTTGATGAGGTACGTCAGTGCTGTTGTGCATACAAGAAATTTCCATTTAAGGAGCTGAGGTGCACGTGTGAGGCATGGACTGGAAAGGCTCCTTGAGTGGGCACACCAGTGCACCTGCAGCAACAGCAAAACCCCAGTTGGTCAAACAGTTACTGGTGTATTGTGGACCTCAAATGAACCTCCACTGTGCGTTGGCTGGAAACATCCACCACCTCCCACATACCCTCTCTAGTGCAGAACTTGTTCTACAATCAGGATCTGGGAATCAAATAGCACTGCTTTGGGATGCTCTCAACTCTAAGAAAACATAGCAGAGCTGATACAACGCCCCAAATAGGGCCACAATTACAGAAGTTCTCCTCTGGCTTGGGGAGAAACTGTCTGTCCTTCTCTCTGCAATGCTCTCAGCATGGAGTTTATGAGATGGAGCAGATGTAGACGTGCCCCCAAGCATGCAGGGTTGGAGTTAACAGAGGAACTAAATTTCAGGGGCGTTCTGTTAGTCTCTGCTCTATTCAGAAGGGGCTGTCTGTTTAATCACTGACTTTCAGTGATTTATAGAGGGTTGGTTAAACGTCCATTAAAGTCAATGGGAGCCTTTTGATGTCAGGAGACTTCAGCTGGGCCCACAGTCTGCCTATTCTTGTAGCATCTGGGTCTGTGGCAAGAGAAAAGCCTGAATGATAAAGTGGGCAGTGAAAGTAAGGGAGGGCTGAAAGAGAAAAGCCTTCCCTTGAACAAAAGCCTGGCTCAAAGGTACAATGTTTCTCAGAGCTCTGAAATGCACAAACTGTTGCTTTCTTTTTTTGGCTTTTCAATGTTCTATTTTGTTTTTTAACGGACAGTCTGTTCTCGGCTGTTATTACTTTTAAGTACTGCAACCCTCATTGGTTGAGGGTGTTGGAGAAATGACTTCATTAGCATTTATTTAGATGTCTGCCTTAGGAAGCAGCTCTGATTGACGTGATTATTGTCTGGACTTTTCAAATGACTCCATGTCTGTGCTTATCTCCATTATGCCATTCAGTTTTAAGCAACTGTGATGGTTTGGGGTGTGTGTTTGAAACTGGATTTAATCTTCAGAACATTCTTCAAAACTTTATTCTCAAAAACCCACTCTGGGGGGAAGGTTGTCACTGCTTTTCCTTTTTTAAAGTTGGGGTAATGGATTTAGAGAGTTTACAAGTGTTACCCCAAGTGAAGCACAGCATTCCAGCTGGAGCTGGAGTCAGATCCTGAGTTCATCCTCGGTGCCGAGCCTGTGCTTTTCTTTTTTATACTTCTGGCCTAATGAAGCAGTTTCTAGATGCCATGTGGATGAATGAGCCAGATCTAACAACTTCTGGCTGACACTCACACTTGTTAAAGGCCAAAAAATTACTCTTCCATCAGCAACATGTGAATGTTTGGAACATCTGCATCTCCAGCCCAGCAACTGCCACTTTGAGATGTGTCCCTGTACAGTGGACTCTGGGAAGACAGACCAGGCATATCTGAAATGTGTATCATTTAGGGGCGAAAGTCCTTTCAAGGGTGACATTTTGCAGAAGCCAGACCAATTTTGGCATCAGCATAAACTTTGAGAGGGTTTTCCGCCTCTCAGTTGCCGAAGCCTGAAAAAAACCTAATCTTTTATCTATGCTGCTCTTTAAATAGTATCAGTAATAATTCTGTACCCAGGTACCTTTCTTTATTTTCATCATTAAAAATCACCCCCTGCTTGAAAACAGGAGATGGGAAGAAAATTAACTTGAAAGGTATTTTCCTACACAAAAGGTAGCACCAGTGGAGCTCTGGACTTTGCAGTTTGTAATCAGTTAGAAAACATGATATGGGAGGAGGGATCAACTCCCAAGGGCCATGAGTTTTGGTGTCAGGAATAATCTCCCTGTTCCATGTGTGGTTCTTCATAGCATGCTGAAGTGGATGCTGAGGGGACACTCTCTGCTCCCAGAGGTGTCTGGATTTCTGTGAGCAGTGGATCAAATCCCAGAAATGCAGTTTGATTCTGCAAAATACTGCATGCCTTCGGCCAGCCTGGATTTCTATGCATAACGAGGCTATTGGCTTTTGAGCACCTTACAAGCCTAGAGTCTGTGAGGGGAGTTGTCTGTAAAAGGTGTTTTGGAAATGGAAAAATCCATGTTTCTTACAAGGCTATTAGTAGAAATTAGTGCATGATTAGTACCTAAGGAGGCAAAGAGGAGAAAGTGAGTGGATAAGGAACACCTTACATTAATCACATGTAGCACAGACTGTTTCACAGGGGAAGGGACAGCTGAAAATTCTTATTCTTTCCTGTTGCTGGATCAGATTCCTTTGGTAGAAAGAGGGCAGGGTGCCCCGGGGAAATAGCTGCATAGCCTGAGGCCCCCTCTGACATCAGGTCAAACATTCCGGGTCACATAACTGAAGGCTGCAGCATGAAACTTAATATTACAATGGATCAAGTGCTTCTGGCACATGGAGCTGATGTGCTCCTGCCCAGACAGACTCAGTGCACTCAGCAGATGGATGGGGAGAACGGAGAGTTCAGCCACGGCTGAGCACAGGGCTGGAGTGGGAATGATGGAGCCAATGGATGAATCAACCAGAGCCAGGCTCAGGTCAGCACTAGTGCGTTGCCCACTGCCAATGGCAGGGCTGTGATGGTGGGAGATGAAACTTGGCTGGGGTGGAAGTGGGACAGGAAAATAATGTTGTGGATTAGGGAATAGTTTTCTCTGCCCTCTACAGAGCAAGAAAAAAAAACTTGGAAGGGAAAAAGCATGAGCATTGATACACTCAAAAGGAGGAAGCACAATTTTCATCTTGTCCAGTGCTGAAGTCAAAAATCAAAAAATTAAATGTCTAGGTCTAGAGAGTGAGAAAATTGCACATATTTAAATGTGACATATACAGACACATATAAATATTGCACATATTTAAATGTGACTGACAGGCATTGCAGGGAATAGACTGATCCTGCACCAAGAATGTGAAGTAATCTCTCCCCTTTTACAGAAAAATAAACCCCAGTGAGTTGCCTCCAAACCCCATTTTCGAAGCTCAAATCACTTTAAATCAATTTCTGCTGCAGGTGTCCAAATAAGCTCCAGTTTCTACCAGCTCTTTTCAGTAAAAATAGCTTATCCTCTGACATCTAGGAAAGGTGAAGGTGTTACCAAGTACTGAGCTGTCATAATCACTGTCATTTTATTTCTGATTGTTTAAATTCCCATTAGTTAGATTTTGTTCTTCTTTTATGCCTATTACCATCTTCTGCTCGGAATGGGAGAGTGTGGCTGATGGGGAGGACTCCCATATTCTGCAGAAGTGGCATGTCATGTTTTACAAATGTATTCCCTGCCTGCAGCCTGCATTGCAGGCTGAACTCTTTAACATCTTGAAAGCTCAAACCAATGTGGAAAAGCATGACTGAACTGAAAAACACAAAGCAATTTTTACTGCAGAATTGCTAGTTCACCCAATAAAATGCTCAGAATTCCTAGGAGTTTTAAGACCTTCTGAAACTTTATTGCCACTTAGACTTGCCTGTGATTTTTTTGTGTAAATCAAATCCAGATCTTTAGGATGATGTGGTGTCAGCAGCATTAATATGTGTTATTCTGCAGAGTGAGGCTGCTGGTGGGAAGTGCTGGATATAAGCAGAGTGAATCTTAGAATTGTGGAAACATAGAATATCCTGGGTTGGATGGGACCCACAAGGATCATCGAGTCCAACTCCTGGCCCTGCACAGGACATCCCAACAGCCCCATCAAGTGCCTCTTGGAGCTCAGGAAAGGTCCTGCTGCAACATATGCAGTTTAAATCTTCTCATTTTCTGTCCCCTCATCCTCATATTCCTCAGATCTTTTTCTTAAGAACCTTGTTTAATGGTATCTCTGCCCTTTCAGACTCTCTTTCCTCCACTGAAACTGATAGAAGGCTCTCCATTTATTTCTGATTAAAGTCTCAAAGGTTTTGACCAATTCTTTGCTATATATCAACTGCTTTTCTGTGAGAGCAATTTAATTACTATTATGAGCCAATATCTTGTAAACTTGTTTCTTTTGGAACCCTCTCCTAGTCCCCAAGAACATTATTTCCATGCCTTTATTTCTCTTGGATGGGTTCTCACAGTGCAACTGCCCTGGGTTAATGCTTGCAGAAGTCAGAACTGTTGGTTTGGCTGAGATTATTCTTCATTGATCACCTTCCAGTAACTCCCAGTGACTTGGTGTCCTGCAGGTTGGTATCTGAGCTCTGCCTTCACTTTGGTTCAGTTTCATTAGTATCCCTTTGATTTCACTCTTTGCAGTCAAGTCGAAAGCTCTCACAGAGGTTGGGGATGTCATACATATTATATTTACAGAAATTACAAATTATTCATCACAGCTGAATTCAAAGGCAGCTCTGTCATCTCTCCTACTGCTTCTCAGAGCTGCTCCCTTCAAAATCCCGAAGCCTCCAGAGTAAAACTGTTCTGGCTGGGAGAGGTTTTTATTTTAGACGTAACAGAAGGAACTGAGTTTGAGAGGAACAGATCAGGATGTTTTAATCTGTTCTAGCAAGATCAATGGTCAAGGCAGCAAATCATCTCATGAATGCTTCTAATGGTGAGAGGTGACTTAAAATCAAAGTAAAATACAGATTTGTCCTTAGACCTGGAATAATCCTGGTCAGGAAATTTGTCAGGGACACATTTCTTTATTATAAGCTTGGAAGATTTCCCTGACTTGGGGCTAGCAAGCATTTCTTTCAAATGCCTCTTCACTAAGGGTGGACACAGTGAAAAATGTCCTAATGTTTAATTGAACACATACCCAAATTCACGTTTCCTTGAATTTTGTGTTTGCAGCACTGGCCAAGAAATCAGTTAGCTTTTAATACAGGTGCTTTCAGGGACTTCATACAGGTTCAATGAGCTCTGTGTATGGTGCAGACTTCCTAGCACTTGCCTCTAAGGATGCCCTGGCATGAAGATGGTTCTTCTACAGATGGCAGCACTTCACCCAAATGCTTCCTTGGTTTTCGTGCCCAAATTCCTGCTATAACTTCAAGCAGCTCTTCAGGGCAGCAAGGTTTTGGGAGGGATGTTTAATACCCTTGGGGTCTGCATGCCCAGTGCTGCTCTTGAAACCCTGATATCAAACCCTGCCTTGATACGAAAACTGCAAAAAATGACTTAACTGGCAGGGACCAGGGTGAAGTTTACCCACCAACCTTCCACTTTTTCTTCTGTTTTCTTTGGAGAAGACCAGCTTCTCAAAACATACAAATTTCGATTTGAGTGTCAGTGAGTCTTGTAACCAGATAAATGTTTTACTTCCCACCCAAAAAGCACCGAAAGTTTTGGACAAGCTGTGCTTTGGGGGGTCCAGCTCTGCTTCAGCTCCTCGTTTTCCTCAGCAGCCCCCAGGATGGGACTGGTGTCAAACGGCAAAATCACCCCGTCTTGGGAATGGGCTTTAGTTTTGGCTGGAAAAACCGTGATTTTATGCTCCTCAAAAAAAAACCGTCCCCAACCAAAACCTCCAAACTGTCATCCCTTCAATCCCGCACTGGGTTGTCCTTTTGATAAAACTGCTTTCCTCCTGTTTCCCTGCCCCTCTCAGGGCCCAGCGCTGCACCCGCGGCCCCGCACGTCGGCAGTGGCGGCCGAGGGCTGGGAGGTGAGGGGGGCTCAGGATCGCCTGACCGGGCCGTGCTGTTTCCACAGCAACTCCCTCCCGTGCCCTCCGGACCCCTGCGGCTCCCCGACAGCCAAGGGGGCTGGGAAAGCTGGTGTAAACCTGCCCGAGATGGAGCGGCTGTCCCGGAGCCCTCCTGGTACCCTCCGGTACCCCGGAGAATTTGCGCTGGGCTCAGCCCTGGTTAAAAAAAGGAAAGAAATCTGTCCCCATAATAAGCCACTGAGAGCGGCTGCTGGACACCCTTCCTCTCAGACACTCGTGACATCCCTGGGGGAAGCGGGTGGGATATTTTGGGGAGCAAAACTCGGGGACTTGCCAATTCTGTATGTTAGAGCCAGTGGGGAGCTGGAACTGTCAGGAATCACCTGTGGGGCCAAGCAGCTGCCAAATCCCACTTTTAGATGTCATTTTGGGGAAGGTGGGCTTTTGCATCAAACTGTGGCTGTGTTCAGGCTCCCCTGTAGGAAGCGGAAATGTAGGCAGGGCTGGAGACAGCCAGACATCCCTTTTTGCAGGTGAAGATGCTTGGCTTTTTTCCCTGGGAGGCGGTTGAGGTGGGGAGGGAAGAAAATGGTTTCAGGTGTGCCCTGGTGCAGGTGAGATCAACTGCTCCACTGAGCCTTTGCAGCTGGGGCTGAGTCAGACGGGGAACACAGGGAGTGCCGGAGTCTGAGGTGAATGGAGCAGATGGTTTTCCAGAGCAAAGTAAGGATAAAGTGGATTTTATTTAGGTCTTCTTGAAAGTTTTGTGTTGGTGGGGTGCTTTTTGTATAGTCTTGTGTTTGTAGTGTGGGTTTTGGTGGTTGGAGAAGCCAGTGAGTGAAGGTTTGGAGCTCAGGCTGGTATTGGAGCAGACCGGCTCAGGGACTGGTGTTGGTGATCTCAGAGGTTGATTATCTTGGTCAAAGCAGTGCCGGTTTTGCTGTGGTGGTAGGAGTTGGACATAACTACCTGGAAGACTAAGTCTTAGCAGGAGGAGTTAGAGAAGGGGGTGATTAATGCCCTGGTGTCTCACAGGGAGTGTTGTGGAGGAAGAGTTACAGATGGATTTTCTTTTTTTTTTTTTTTTGCTGCGGTTGTACTGCCCCCTTGTAGAAAATGTGAAATTTATGAGTGTTCTCTGAAACAGGATTATTTTATCTCCCTTTTGCAGAATTGCAATGAAATATGAGAGTCATGGTAATGGCTTTCTATTTCTGTTACAAATCCCTTCCAAAATGGATGCATTTACTGCATGGAGTTGCTTGGACTTCCCAAAGGCCCCAACTCTGCAAAGCAAACTGCAGCCATCTGTCCTTATTTGAGTTCTTTGTAGGACCAAGACCTGAACTGGTTTGGGAATTTTCTTTTCTCCTTTCCAAGCAAACAGGTATCTGTTAAAAAGATCTTAGTGCAAAGGGCACTAATTTCTTTGAGAGTTAGCGAGATTAAATCAGTGAAACAGGAGGTCCTTGCACTCCTTTAGCCTGCACAGGTGGATTGGACTTGTTACATTTTGCTGTGGTGCCTTTCCCTGGCTCGCTGGAGGGAAGTTTTTGTGGAGCAGGTCCCAGTCTGATGGCTGAGGTAGCACATTTCTCTGTGCCGTGGCTTCAATGGTGTCTAGACAAGGGCTGGTTACTGCCCAGTCATGTTCCCAAGGCTGACTTGGCACTGGCATAGGCTCAGCACCTGAATCACAAAAATGCCAGAACTGAAGCAATGGTTCTGATACCATCTCATGGCACAAACATTCGGGGCCACAGGCACTGCTGCTGCTGTTGTAGCCTCAGCTTTGTTCACCCCAGACCAGTGCATTATAGATTTGGGTAGGTCAGGATTTAGTTTCATGTCCTAAATTTGTTTTTTTTTTTTTCTCCCTGATCACTTGGGCTGTTCATTTTCTCCCCTAATCCTAATTGATAATCATTTCTATTACTTGGAAAGCTCTTGGAAATGACAGTATCTACTTTAGGATTTGCATTAGACATGTACAGTCAGAGTTCATGGAAAACACTCTGGGAAAGCTGTCTCCACGCCTTGCTGAGCTGATTCACTCAGGAGTCAGCAAAGGCTTTAGAATTGTGTATCTGCCTGGGATTTGCACGGAGGCATCAAAATGGAGAAATGAAGTAATAGTTTATCTCCCTCTTACGGCCGAATTCCGAACAGCCACGCTGTGAAAGGGAGGGAAGAGAGCAGGGAGTCCCTGCACTTGTGTCTTGGTGGTTGTGGATAGGTGAGGCCCTGACTGCTCCCAAGCTGTTAAGCTGAACTCTCTTTAGGAAAGCTGGTAAAATGTATTTTTCACTACAGTTTAAACTCCAAAATATCTGTGAAAGAGTTAAAACTGTTGCAGTGCTTTGTGAATTTCAACCAGGAACTGGCTAAATATACAATCATAGAATCATCAAATGGCTTGGGTTGGAAAGGATCTCAAAGATCACATAGATAATGGTACTTTGTTTCTGCTTCTTTTGCTGAAGTCTGGTTGAGTCAGTGCCTGACTTGCCAAGGGACTCAATACTGGGCAGAGAACAGGCTGGACTTGAGTCTTTGCTCACTGAGTTACTTTTTCCATGACACTTTGCAGCACAAGTACCTCATGGTGAGATGTCTCTTGAACTGATTATGTTAAATTAATGCTGTGGTGTGGAAACTGAACCAAATGACCCATTCGAACCCCTTCTTTGCAGTTACAAAAGGTCTTGAGAAATGCATGTGCCCAAAATCCACTCTCAGGTGAAGCTGCGGTCTTGTTGAGATGATCAGCAGCTGTAGTGGCTGCCTTGCTCTGTTGGTTGAATGGAAAAGCATCTCTAGAGTTGTTATCACAGAACACTTACATAGCAAATGTCTGGGGAATCATCCATTTATTTTACGTATGATTTGAATGAGAATTTAAAAAATAATCAGAAAAGGCCTATTAATAATTTATAGCAAGAATCAGTTTTACTTCAGAATGTGTTATAAGCACCTAATTCATCACCTAACTCCTGTTCAGTACTTGTAATGAAGCTTATCTTGGACTATAATATGTATGTTTATAAAAACAACTTGGATTGCTTTCTGTGTTTGGTGATATGCATTACACATCTATTTTTCACAAATAATGGGGGAAAGCCAGTGGAATTCTGCTCTGTTTTCCTAATGTGACAGCATTTGTGACACTGTCAAAGAAACAGACATCACAACTTCTGTAAGGCCACAGTCCAGGGTTTGATATGAATAAGGGAAAATAGATGTTAAAAAGTAAGAAAAGTTCTGCAGTGCTGCAAGTGATGCTTGAACTGAAATGTCTGCATCATGTGGGAACTGCTTCTTGAATTCATTGAGTGTCCCAGGCCTCCCTGTCTCACCAAACCCCACCGTAGCAAAAACTGACTCATACTCTAACTTTAGTCCAATATTCTGCTACAGGAACAACTCCTCTTCTACAGCGGGTACAAACTTGTTCTTTTGTTCTGGTGTGAAGCTTTCTATACTGTTACTGAGTTATTGAGGCTGGAATCCTGGTTCTCTCAGTCACCAGGGACAGATGTTTATCATCAAAGAGCTCTTCCTACCATCTCTTCATCATAAGGACTTGGTGGGTTTTGTCACTGTCCCAGAGTGTGTTACTTCCAAGGCTCTGATCCAAAGCAAGGACTTCAGAGTTCAAACATTAAAGATTATGATCCCCAAGGTGGATAGGCTGCCTCAGCTCATTAGGTGCTCCAGCTCTGATCTGAAGGTTCCCACAGTCCCTGCAGCCATGCACAGGGGGAGCCCCATCAAAGGCACAGCAATGTCAGTGCACCACAGTCCAGAGAGAACAATGGAAAAGCACCTCAGTCTGTTCACCTTCAAGCAGCTGCTAAAGCACTTGTCAGGCAGGAAAGGCAGGTTCAAATTCCCCCCTTACTGCAGTAAATCCAGCTCTATTTACTACTTTTAAAAACTGAACTGGCATCCCTGCTCTCTGACTACTGCTATTGTAATCCAGAATTTGCCTAAGCACAGTCAGAATCCTTTTCATTTGCTCTTGCTAGACCGTTGAACCTTTTTATTTCTCCCCTGAATATATGGCTCAGTTTCAAAGAAGTGGTCGAGACACCCTACAAGGAGGTAAAATCTTTTTCTGCCATGAGCTGCCCTTAAAGTTTTAAGGGAAAACATCTACTCCTGATTTGGAGAGCAGTCTTTAACCACCAAGCCAACTCTGAGGAGACAGCCTCACACAGTACTCATGGTACCTATTTTAGATTTTTTGAGAGACATCTTATATGGAAAGGAATACTAATAGCCATCTTATTTCATGATAAGAAACAACTCCAACTGTTAACTTTGAATTAAGCAAGGAACTGTGTAAGGTGACATTTTCATTAGCGTTCCAGCAACCAGGATTCCTGGATTTTTTAATGTAGTTTTCGCTAAAAAAAATACCCTCTGAAAAAGTCAGGACTCAGAAAAGCTTTTTGAAGTGTTTTATTGCAAAAAGGTGTGGACATTCACTGGCAGAATAATTGATCACATTCTCTATTTGACTGTCATTCAGAGGACACTGCATGCATTCAAGCTGAAAACATAGGACAGTTTCCACTAGGCACCTGAGAAAATTCACAGGAAAGAGAACTCTTCCAAGCTGAAAGAGAAATTTCAAACTGATCATCTACTCTGGTGCCCTCTGCTTCCCAGAATTACCTAGGAAATAAGTGTTAAATCAGCTACAGTCATAGCCAACTGTAAACTGATGCAACAAAAGTTATTCAATTGATCCTGAAGCTTTATTCCAGTTTTAAACAGGCAATTCCTTCCTAAAGCAGGCAGTGCAGTCGGTTACATCTGACTTGGCACCCACTACTCAGTGCTGTGTAATGCAGCAGAGGTGCAGAATGCTTCCCCTCACCTGGCTTACATCCAAGGACATCTGACAGCTCTTACTTGAATATCCCACCCCAAACTCTCTTTTCTTTCTTCATACTATTATTAAAATCTCTAACCAACTCCCCACCCCCTCCAGACAACAGCCAACTCCCCTTTCCTTCCCACCCCCATGACTAATGAATACATGCTGCTCACTGCAGTTCACAGCAAAAATAACTTCACACTCTGGCTGTCCCCCTGCACACAGAACTCCAGGCGCACCCGAATTCCACCATGTCAGTGCCTTGCCACAGGTCTGATAAAGGTTATTCATCTTTGGCAGACAGCATCAAAAGGGAACAGTAATCCATTGCCAATCTAACAGGGCATGTTGCAACTGCAGCTGCTCAGTATCAGGAACTCACTGCAAAGAAAAAAAAAAGTGTTTAGAGGATGGAAAGGTACCTTCACAAGTCACTGCATCTGGATAGACTAGGATATATTAACAGCAGTACTTTGCTGTGGGTTATACATAATGGACTTTTAAATTTCTCAAACCAGACAAATGCACTAAAACTGCAAGTCACAGGTAAATAACTCAGGATGATACTACAGGCACTTCTGCTATTAAGTTAAAAATCATGTTTGTTGTTTTAGTAATTCCAAGCATAGGACCAGCTATTGTAGGTTACTTAATCCTTCTTAATAAATCAGCTGTAGATTATAGGGAATATTTTTGCTTTCAGAAAGCCCTGGCAGATGGAACAATTCACAATTAACTTCCTTTCATGCAGTATGGCTCCTCAGCAAAGCTGCCGATTGAAGTTTCTGTCAAGATAGTGGTTCCTCAGTAATGTGCACACAGGCCTCAACATTCAAATCAAGGTTGAGATCCAGGGCTTTAGCAAAGACAGGCACACAGTCATTTGTGCTAAGACAGAGGAGCAGTTATGGCCCCCTGAGGCCCCTGGAGTTATTTTAATCACAAAAACCAGAATGAACTTGTTTGCAACAAAGGCACTCTCAGTCCTTTCAGTTGGAAAGCTACAGGTTGCTCTATTTAAACCAGTTAACTTGGAATGAAGTTATTCACTCCCAGAGATGTTCCTCTTACTTCAGTGGGGACTATTTCGGTCACTAACAATTCAACACTCCAGTGTTTGCTCTAAAAAAGAGATATCTAAACCTTTCAATGCTAAAGCACAGTAAGTTGTCACCACTCTGCTTTCAGCTATATTTCAGTAAAGGATATATATTTTTAATCCATTTGATATAGTTGTGAAGGCTATCAAGCCAATTCCGTGTTAATTGCTGTTGGAGAGGCTTATATTTTTTTTGGATGTGCTTTACTGGAATAAAAGGCCTTTTGGCCCAATACAAAACCAGCACTGGCAGAACCTCCAGTGTTCCTTGATAGCTGTTTTACATCATACCTATGCCTTCAGTCCTAGTGTATTTTTAGCAGACACTTCAGTGAGCAGCTCAGATGACTGTGTGACATTGACAACACGCTGCTGATCAAAGTGTCCTCCCTGCCAAGCCAGGGGGAACCAAGGTCTCCTCTATCTTGCATTATACAAAGATGAGGTGCATGAAAAATTTAAGTAGTAAGTGCAGAGATACAAGACCTTTAGGAGGCATCCTGAGATGGAGCAGGAGGATCCTTATTCTCAGGCTCCGGAGGAGGAGCTGGCACGCTTTCCTCTTTCTTTTGTGCAGCCAAAAATTCATGAATCGCCCTCTCTATCTGGGGCCTGAAGATGTGGTTTAGTTTTGGATCCACCACCTGAGAAATAATTCTGTCCACTCCAGCTTCCAGCATTCCTGACCTTGAACAAAGACAAAGAAGTCATTCAGCTCCTTTGAAAAACTTCTCCCCGATCTCCTCCAGTAACTCTCCAGAGCCCTCCTGTCAACTGCAATTAGCATTAACATGGTGAGAACTGCAGCCTACTCAGTGGATCCTTAACAGGGAGTCGTTTCAATCACCTATTTCTCCTCACCCCCTCTCACTGCTCCCTACAGAATTAACAACTAACATCTGGTCTCCCAGGTACTTAAATGACACGTTGGACAAGAGCCACTTTTAATAGGGCTCATGTGGAAATGAGGTCAACATGAAAGCAAACAAACATTTTGGCACAAACAAGAGAAACAAGCTATTCTGAGGAGGGCAGGTGAGAGCAGAGTCTGACTAGAGGGAGAAGAGCCCTGCCCCCTAATAACAGGACTGCCACTCACTCCTTGTAGCTGTTAGTCTAGACAGATAGGTATCAATTATAAAAACAAGACACTGAGCACACAGCAAAGTTTCTGGACTGAACACTAGTGATTGAAGTGACTTATTAGTTCAAGGGCTGCGTCAGACTCTTGGATTGCGGGGCACAGGCTGTCCAGAAGGTTTAAGTCATGTCTACAAGGGAGCAGAGGACAGGAAACAGAGACCTTGCCTGGCACCGGGAAAAGGAGCCACAGGACTATTAAAGCTGTGAATGCTGGTGAGTGAGAGGGTGCAGGGTCAGGGCACATCGTGTCACCTCCAGGTGACAGCACAAGCATATGAGTGTGACGCACATCTGGACACCCTCAGGGCTCAGTCTTACAACTCCTGGAGTGACAGGGACTCTTCAAACTCCCCAGTACTGGGTCTATTCTTTACACTAATGGCCTGCTAAAAGAGCACTTCACGTTTTCTCATCACAGGCTGTCTGATGTAACATTTTTTCAATTGCCCACTTCATTCCAGTGGTAATGCGAAATGAGAGCAAGCACTGAGACAAACATGTCTCAAGGACTCCAAGTAAAGACAGGAAATCCTGTACTTCCAGTGGAGACCCTCCTCTAATTACAGATTGAACAGACTAACATGACATACTCATGATTTACAGGATCTAGCACGTGCTCTTGAAAAGTTTGTGTGCCAGGCATTCTCTTAGCTTTCCTTACAAGCAAAAATGCCATAATCAAGTTCCCAACTGCTCCTCTCCCCACAACTGTACAACAGAACTTTTTATCCATCTGAGAATCCAAGGCTCATAATTCAGACTGCCCGGAGTTAGCAGCAACCTAAATCTCTAAGCAGCAGAGTTTAAGCTCGCTTTCCTTGACTTCATGCTGGAAATCAATTGTAGAACCACAGAACGGTTTGGGTTGGAAGGGACCTTAAAGACCATCTTGTTCCAACTTGCCTGCCATGGGCAGGGACACCTCCCACTGGACCAAGTTTCTCCAAGCCCTGTCCAACATGACCTTGGACACTTCCAGGGATGGGGCAGCCACAGCTTCTCTGGGCAACCTGTGCCAGGGCCTCACCTCCCTCACAGGGAAGAACTTCTTCCTAATATCTAATCTAAACCTACTCTCTGTCAGTTTGAAGCCGTTCCCCCTTGTCCTGTCACTCCAGGTCCTTGTAAATAGTCCCCCTCCATCTTTCTTGTTGGCTCCTTTCAAGTACTGGAATGTCACAGTCAGGTGTCAGGTCATCCCAAAGCTTCTCTTCTCCAGGCTGAACAATCTCAGTTCTCTCAGCCTTTCCTCGTAGGAGAGGTGCTCCATCCCTCTCATCATCTTGGTGGCCCTCAATGTAAGATCTTAAATAGCTGTACAAAAGGCACCCTCTGCTGCCAGAGATGAGGCTGCTGCAGTGTCACTGCTGCCTAACAGTGGAGTCTACACACACAAGCTTTGGCATCTTCAGGATTCTTTCTTTAAAGAGCCTTCTCTTTTCTGAAGATAAAGATCAAAATCATTTAGCTCAGTAGATCAGCCTTAGCATTTGATATTTACAGCAATAATTTGGCTGAACAGCAAATAAAAATACTTCACCACTCCAAATACCAATTTCAGGTAAAGCAATAATGTGCATTTGGATGAGACTGCACCTGCTATTATAATGAAACTCGGGAGAGCATGACAGAAAGGGCTGTGAACAACTTAATTCTGCAAATTCCCCCTTTCCTGGGGTGATGTATTACCTATCAGATACGATCACTGTCACTTCACAGACTGCTGCTCACTTACTGAATCACGCTCTGCCTGAGCCCATTCCGTAACTGGTTTTTGTTCATGGCTGGATTCCATTCCTGTTTGTCCAGGTGGGTTGAGACAAAGTTGTCGACTTTCTGCCTCAAATTTTGATAGGCTGGCTAAAAGAACAAAAATCAGAATAAATCCAGTTAAACAGTTAAAATACCTTGAAGCAATCCCCTGCCAGAACCCTTCACAGTACATCTATTGTCACCTACAGACTGCTCTGTGGTTTATGTTCTCCCTCCTTTCATTCTCTGAACAAAGATAATCTTGTTTTCACAGAGAACACAACTGGTAATTGCACAGAACAGTCAGAGTGTTTTTAGAATAATTTAAATAACTGCATAGATTGGTTTTTTTAATTGTTATCTGCTTGTAATACTTCTTAGTGAAATGCAAAGTGCGCAGACAGGAGTTGTTCAAGTTCCTGCTGTCTGGAAAGAGAATTCCTAGGAAACTGGCTGGGAAATATTGTCACTAACGAAGAACTTTAATTATTTGCTTCTGTGGCACTAACAAAGAAGATAAAAATATGAGATATATACGTATAAGAATATTTAAGAACTACAAGAATATGATTATAAAAAACTAAGAGTAAGATAATTATTTGAGTTTTATCAGAGGCAACTTGATTCCATTGAACAGGAATTTAACTAACAAACCCATATAAATACACAGGACCGTTCCCATCCTAGATGCAAGGAAAGGGCAAGAGGGTGACATGGACATTCAGGGTTTCAGGGCCCATAGGACGATGGGCTGGTGACAAAGGTGCAGAGTCTGTCCTGGGCAGCACTGACAGAGCTGCTTTGTGACCTGCCAGCTCCAGGAATGGTTTTGTGCCAGGTGCTGGGCCTGGATCATGACTGCAGATCCCAGGACAGGCTCCTGCTGAAAGCCAAAGTTTGGGGAAAGCAGAACTCACGCTGACAACAAATGCTCTCGAGTTCAGGTAGTGGCTGAGGAGAAACTGATGTCAAATGTGTCTGAGAAACAGAATACTCTGAGTCTCAACAGAGAAAAGTTATGTGTTTGGTTGGAAAAGCTGAGAGTTTGAGAAACCCTATTGGAAATGTAGGGGTATAGAAATATCAGGAATATTTGAAAATACGTATAGCCTNAAACATCAAATCCCGGCGTGCATCGCGGCACGGCGCGGCTGAGCGGGCGCGGTGCTGTTGCGATGCATTTTGGAAGTTGTAGTTCGGATAACCCGGCCAGGGCGGTGGGCGCGCAGGGCTCTGCTCTCCGTGTCCTTCCGGAGCGTGGCCAGGCAGAGGACCAGGGGCTCCTCAGCATCCTACAGATGCTCCAGCTGGAGGGCCGGGGATCCCATCCCAGGGTGTTATCAGCCAGGATATCAGGATTTCACCTGCAATCTGTGATTCAACACATAAGAATCACAGAATCATGGAATATCCTGGGCTGGAAGGGAC